>CAUYRT010009957.1:0-21429 GCA_963574885.1 Lepilemur ruficaudatus
TTGAGACAGAGTCTCACTCTGTTGCCTGGGCTGTAGAGTGCCGTGGCATCAGCCTAGCTCACAGCAACCTCAAACTCCTGGGCTCAAGCAATCCTTCTGCCTCAGCCTCCCGAGTAGCTGGGACTACAGGCATGCGCCACCATGCCTGGCTCATTTTCTCTATATATACTTAGTTGGCCAATTAATTTGTTTCTATTATTAGTAGAGACGGGGTCTTGCTCTTGCTCAGGCTGGTTTCGAACTCCTGACCTTGAGCAATCCACCTGCCTCGGCCTCCCAGAGTGCTAGGATTACAGGCGTGAGCCACTGCGCCTAGCCTAAAACCCTTTTAAAAGAGAAGACATTATAAGCTAAGTTACAGACATAGAACATGAACTTGTTAAGAACAGTTTCATAAAAATACACAGGAAACTGATAACTATGGTATTTAGGGGTTAGAATTTGATGGCTGACAGAAAGAAGGGAAAGGGAAATTACTTGTTAATATACATTTCTTCGCATTTTGCATTTTGTACCATGTGACTATATTACTTTTTCTATAAACATATATTTTTTAAGTCACAAGAAAAGCACCAAAATGATGTACTGAAATTACAAAAGCAATCACAAACTCTTATTCTGTAATAGCATGCTAATCAGGTGCCTATTCCTCCAACACTGCCTTAATACCAGGAGCTCAAGGCAATATGCAGACACAGGTCCCTAAAACAGAGAAAAATCAAAAGTGGGAGAAAGATCTCAGAGACAACACTAGAGTGCTAGACAAGTGTGTCCCATTGCATAATTTTCTCTAATGCCAATATGACTTCTTTTAATCATGTTTACTCATTCAACAAATATATATTCATTACCTACTTGGTATCTGAGAGTATTCTGGGACTAAGGATACTGTGGTGCATAATCTCTGCTCTCTATCAGTTTACAGGTTTTTAGAGGACACTGATGAATGAAAAATGCAACTACAGGTTGAGTATCCCTTATCCGAAATGCTTGGGACCAGAAGTACTTCATATTTTTTCAGATTCTGAAATATTTGCATTATACTTCTGAAAATCCAAAATGCTCCAATGAGCACTCCCTTTGAGCATCATGCCGGTGCTCAAAAAGTTTCAAGTTTCGGAACGTTTCTATTTTCCAATTAGGGATACTCAACTTGTATTAGTCAAAAATAATAAGCACCCAAATCTACCGAACAGGGTTTTAAGAAGGTACATAAAAGAAAATCAAAACCAATTTGGGCACAGAGATGTCACAGCCTACTGAAAACCTACTTTTAACTTACCAAACAAAGGGACAAACGCAGAATGAAGAACAACAATCTGTGCTCATACATTAAAGGCATTTTGTACAATGAGCTCAAGTACACAACTGGCCTTCAAAACTGCATGTGGAGATATTAAACTTCTGCCTTCTGAGAGAAATATCATGATTGTGCAGTGTGGCACGTATTATAGATGATCCATATCTGCTTATCAAGTAATCACATATGAACCAATAAACTCCCTTCATGTCAAATAGTGATGGGAGATAGAGGAAGAGTGAAGAGGGAAGAAGTGTATAGGTCGAAAACAAATCAGAACTTGGTCTCTCATTGTTTTGATTTTCTTTTAGCCATATTTCATTTGACTTGAAATTTAAAAATGTGGAAGATAAACATGAAATTTTCATATTAAAAGAGGGTCATGTATTTTAAAAGAAATACAGTACAAAAATCCCTTCCCTTCCTGGTTCCTCTGGTAAACTGGTCCTTGAACATGCAAATTAAGTATCATTTCTTAAAGTCTTCTCTACTTCCTCCATGCTGTCCAGCAGTACTAATGAATTCCTTGGTATTCCAGCATTAGAGATTAAATGTCTTGGGTTAGGCATTGCATGTTGTTACAATAAAATGCTATCTGAAGGCATTTCTTAGATAATATTGTAACTATCTATGCATTTGTTTCTTCCCCATTAGACTGTGAACTCTTGGAGGGTTAGCACTGTGTGACTAACCCTATGCTGAATGAACTCTAAATCATACTCTAAATGCTCCACAACTATGAAGCAGAAAATAATCCACAGACAAGCCACATGGACTAAATGGGTAATGTTGCTTAGATATGATCTCATCAGCCATACTATCATTGAGATTATCATTACTAGTAGGATTACCTTCAAGGACAGAGGACAGCATTGTATGAACATAACAAAAAACACTTTGATGACATATTTGGCAGTAAAAGCCATGGCATCTCCTGAGGTACAGCAATAATCATTATTCTAATATTATTATTACATTATTCAGACACTCAATTTTGAAATGGGCTTGAGAGTTTCATTAATGCTCTCTAACCTCTACTGGGCCATCAGATGACATAATACATTGCTGCTGGGCCATCACTACTACTTGTAATCTTTTTATTTTTTAATTCCTAGTTTACCTTGTTGTTGAATTTCTGAGAATTGCTGTTCTAAACCTCTTCTACTTTCCTCAATGCCCTCACTCCAGCCTGGAGTCCTTTATTTTCAGTGGAGGACTGTCTTCCACTTGGCCGAGATGATCAAGACCCTATGATTTTCTCCACTTTTTCCTTCTGCTTCTCATTTTCCTCTATCACCTACTATAAAAACAAACAAACAATCACTTTTGTGGATGACTTTAGTTTCTTCACAAGCTACTATTCTTTTGTTTCCTTCCTCTCCCTTCTACAAAGTAGTCTAACATTTAACCTGAGGCCCAATATTAATTGCTGACAATATAGATTTATTAGAAACAAAGCCATTCTGTAATGGAGCTCAGTCTGGAAAGTGAGATAGTTAGGAACAAATAATTACAATGTATATTGTAAATTTTAAAAACATATTTTCTTGCTGCCTCAACACCCCCACAAATAGGCTGCGGGCACTTCGCCCAGGCAACAAGATGCATCGGTATGATAAGGATAGCTTCTGCCAAAAGTTTCCCTGACTACCCTCCTCTGCCCATGGTCTAGTGACATTTAAAACACCAAGGAAATGCCCTCATGCTTTTCCTTTCCCAGAAGTTCGTGTTCTCTTTCCGTGCTCCCCATCTGCTTAGTTGAGTCTACCCACTTAGTGCTCCCTCCCCCGTGATCCCTTCTCAGCTTACAATGACCCTAGCTTTCTAGGACTTATGAGTATAACCAACTTTTTTTCCTGCCCCTCTTGTGGCCATATGTGCCTGATCAGCTTATAAGAGAATATAAAACACAATGTATTATGTCATCTGATGTCTACACCATCAATTAATTCAAAGAATCTCTTCATAGGAAGATTTAATAACCTTATTTTCAGGCTTCATCTTATTTTGACAACCAAGGTTATTAGACACACCCATCCTTAACACATACAAACCCTCTTCTTAACAATTTTCTTTGGTATCTAGGACACCAGATTATCCAGATTCTTTTAAGCTATTACTTAAGTCAGTCCTTAATAATTATTGGAAGGAAAAAAGTACCAAAATCCTAGGGAAACTATGTGCTCTACCTTCCGTAGGCATTTTTGCAGATGTCAAAACAGGAAAATACTATTGAACTCTCTGCATCAGATGCTTTGATGTTTATGTAACCTTAAAAAATGTGATCTATACTTAGTTGATAATATATTGTATGAGTACATTCCTATGGTGTTCCTCTCTTAGATAATGGGTTCTCAACCCAAAACACTGTCTTTTATTATATGGAGATAGAACTTAGGCACCAAAAGAAATTCTTACAGATTATTTCACTCCAACCTGCTACAACTGAAAGTCTTTTTCTCCTAGAGTCCCAGACATGGGATTAAGGTATACAAAGGGATTCATGTTATATTTGCAACCAGGTAGCTTGTGCAGATACACTATCATAACTTACAAGGATAAGACAGGAGATAACACAGACACACACACAGATTAAAATAATGAAATTGAATTAAGAAGAAGAGCTGGGACTCAAACCAATGGCTGGATCTAAAGCCTACACTAAACTGCCTTTCAGAAAAATGTCTTAAATTCAAGGATGGCTTTATTTGAACCAATAAGTATAATCATGGTCTTCAGACATAGAGATGTTATACTGTCTTTTCTATACTGAAATTCAACAAACTGCAACTAATAATCATGTTGTTATTAATTTCAAATTCCTCAAAATCCACTGGTATATACTATTTTATTGCTATATGCTAACGAAAAATGAAAAGTACAATGGATTTTCTGACAACTTGTTTAATTTGTTCATTTGACTAGTTTTAAATTTTTCCTAATATATGCTTTCTTTAATCAAGTAGGTATACTTACAAGTATAAAAGAAGATACGGTTTTTTATATTTTGCAAATGTTTGTCACTTGATTTTAAATAGTCGAAAATAATTTCTCTTAAGTTTTCCTATTATATTGCAGGAAAGGCAATTTATCATATTAGAGAGAAGAGGGAGAAAACCAAGAACTGGTTTTAAATTAGGCCCCTCCTAAATTTTATTTCTGGCAAATTATTAACCTCCAAGCCCCAGTTTTTATTATCCACAAAGTAGGTAAACACATCACACTTAATAAGGAATTTGTGAGACAGTATATGAAAAAGCTCCCAATGTCTAACGCCGAGAAGGCAAAAGGAATCCTTTAAAATTAGCATTCCTTTTAGAACAAAATCTCAAAAATCATATGTAAATAGCATGTAAATGAATACAAAAAAGCTTTTTCAGTTATTGATACAATTTATGAAGAGCTCAAAACAAGTCCATACAGTGATAAAGTCAAAGTCAGCAATAACATATAAAAGTGCACCTAACCAAAAAAATGGACAAAGATTAGAACAAGCAATTCATAAAATGATGAGCAATAAACAAAGAGATTCTTACTCATTTGCATAAATGTTTTGATAGAATGTATCTTTATTAAATAATATTTTCTCTTAGAATAATTTTAAATTTGTAGGAAAGTTACAAAGATAGTGTACAGAATTCCCAGATATCCTTCGTCCAACGTCTCCTAATGTTAGCATCTTACATAACCAAGGTATATTTGTCAAAATCAAATCACTTCCCTTTTGCAGTCAACCACTCCTCCTCTCATCCTCTCGTAATTACTGATCCGTTTTCTGTCCTTATTCTTTGCCTTTTACAGTATGTCATATAAATGGTATGATTCCATATGATATATCACTCTGACTCTACTCACTTAGCAAAATGCATGTAATATTTACTCATGTGGTTGCATGAATAACCAGCTCATTCCATTTTACTACTGAGTACTGTTCCATTATATGATGTACCGCTCTCCTATTGTTTATCCATTCACCTACTGAAGAATATCCTGGTTATTCCTGGTTTTTGGTATTATGAATAAAGCTGCTATAAATATTCACATATAGGTTTTTGTGTGAATATATGTTTTCAGTTCACTTGAGTAAATACCTAGGAGTGATATATAAGAAACTATCAAATCGTCTTCCAAAGTGGCTATATACCATTTTGTATTCCCACTAGCAATGAATAGAAGTGCCTGCTGTTCCAGTTCCTCACCAGTATTTAGTATTGTCAAGTTTTTGTTTTTAACAATTCTGATAACGGTGTAGTAATATCTCATTGTGGTTTTAATTTGTATTCTCTAATGATAAATGATGGTAAGCATCTTTTCATATCCTTATTTGCTGTCCATCTCTGTGTGTGGTGAAGTATCTATTCAGATCTTATGCCTGTTTTTTTTTTTAATTGGGTGATTTGTTTTCTTACTGTATTAGTTTCCTATGATTCCTATAACAAATTATCATAAAGGTAGTGACTCAAAACAATGCAAATTTATTATCTTACAATTCTGTAAGTTAGAAGTTCATCACAGGTCTCACTGGTCTAAAATGAAGGTGTCAGCAAGACCATGTTCCTTTTTGGAGGTTCCAGGGGAAAATCCATTTTCACGCCTTTTCTACCTTCTGGAAATTACCTATGGTCCTTGGCTGATATTTCTCTTCCTTCATTTTCAAAGCCAACATCACTGGATTGAGTTCTTCTGATATCACATCATTCTGATTTCCTCTTCTACATCATCACTCCATTTTGGATTATGGTGTAGTTATCTTTTGGGGAACATTATTCTGCCTATCACACTTATTGTTAAGTTCTTACGAGTTCTTTGTGTAGTCTGGATACAAGTCCTCTGTCAGACACTCAATTTCCACATGTTTTCTCCCATTCAGAGGTTGTCTTTTCATTCCTGGAACAGTGTCTTTCATAAAGTAAAAGTCTGAAATTTTGATGAAGCCCAATGTATCAAATTTTTAAAATGGATTGTACTTTCGGTGTCAATTTTAAACACTCATCACCTAACTCAAAGTTATGGAGATTTTCTCCTATGTTTTCTTCTACAAGTTTTATAGTTTTATGTTGTATATTTTGGGTCTATGATTCATTTTGAGATAATTTTTCTATAAGATATGTGGTACATGTTAAAGTTCTTATTTATTTATTTGCACAGAGATGTTCAATTGTCCCAGCACCATTTATTGAAAAGACTATCCTTTCTCTATTGAATTTCTTTTTAACTTCTGTCAAGAATCAGTTGACAATATTTGTACGGATCTATTTTGGGGCTCTTTATTGTGTTTCACTGAACTATGTGTTTGTCCTTTGGCTAGTACCACACAGGCTTGACATATGTAGCATTATAGTAAGTCTTAACATTGAGTAGTGTAAATTTTCAACTTGTTCTTCTTTTTCAGAGTGTCAAATTTTGGGGGTTCTTTTAGTTCATTTGCCTTTCCACATAAATTTTAGAATTAGCTGGTCAATATCTGTAAAAAAACATTCTGAGATTTTGATCATGATTGCACACATGGGGTGAACTGACATCTTCATAATAGTGTGCTCAAGTGCACTAATAATGAAATACAAATTAAAATGTTTTCAATTGTTAGACTTGCAAAGATTACAAAGAAGAGCAAAAAACGGCACAGTTATAGAGAAATAATTACTATATGCTTTGTTGCTGAAGTACAAATTGGTTCAATATTTTTGGAAGACAAACTGGAATCACACAAATTTTTTGTGTTTATTCTTTCACCAAGCAATTTCACTTCTAAGAATATTGGTACATATACTTTCAGAACAGATAAGTACCAGAATGTTTACCATAGTGTTGAACATAATACATATTTTTAAAATCTAAGTTTCTATGGTAGAGACAGGTTAAACAATGAACAGTGTTTCCATAAAATGGAAACAATACAGCCATTTAAAAGGCAACACTACATGCATGAAAAAGAGTAAAAATCAAGTTCTAGTTATTATGGGGATACTCTGAAGGAGAAACTAAGGCTCCATCCATATAGGAGAGACCATGTATATTAACTCAACAAACTGATATTAGGATTATTATGTTCAATATAGGGGAGATGGGGGGCAAATAGAAAAGAAAAATATTTTATTAACTTAATTTGAAAAATTTAACTATTTGGGGTAATGCATAAGTAGACCATTCTACTTTCTTCTACCATTGATGTACTTCCGAATATTGAAAAATCACTCTTTTTTTGTCTTTGGGTCTTGAGTTTTTCCATAAATGTCAGAAATTATTTACTTAACATCAGTGGTCTATGAATGGGGCATGGTGGACAGATTTTATCTGATTCTCAAAGTAATCTTTGACACCAAAAAGTTTAAGAACAGCTAATTTCTATGAATTTTTCCAGTGTTAGCATTATATTTATTCTGACCATTGATAGAAACAAACAGTAAAAGTAATTCCAAGAAAGAATATATTTTGTGCTAAAAGTTTCTTTTGAAGTACTCAGGAGAAAGGGCTGCCAAATAAACTGGAAAAGGAAGAAAAATGGCAATCATAAGATTTGCTTTCTATAAAGACAGAAAGAAAAATGCTGACACATCCAGCCTTTAAGGCCATCTTTTAGAAATTTTGCCTATTAAGTTTGTAAGAGTTTTCTTCTCTTTTATTTTATATTTCTGATAATAATATTGTTACCCTTTACATCTTCTATAAGGAGGGGCAAATCCAGCTTTAGTAGGCCCCCCTTTTTAGAAGGTTAAGTTTCAACAGTACTATGGTAAACCTACCTATGTTTATCTCTTTTTCTGATAGTGTCATCCCTATAATATTTTTTCAAAATTACTTTGCACTTTGACTTTACAGGTGCTCCTTGACTTACAATGGGGTTATGTCCCAATAAACCCATTATAACTTGAAAATATTCTAAGTTAAAAATGCATTTAATACACCTAACCTACTGAACATCACAGCTTAGTCTAGCTACCTTAAATGTGCTTAGAACACTTACACTGGCCTGCAGTTGGCAAAATCACCTAACACAAAGTCTGTTTTAAAACAAAGTATTGACTATCTCATGTAATTTATTGAATACTGTACTGAAAGTGAAAAAAAAGAATGACGTAGATATTCAAAGTGTGGTTTCTACTCAATGTGTATCACTTTTGAACCACTGCAAAGTTGAAAAATCATTAAGTCAAACTATCATAAGTCAGGGACAGTCTGTATTTCTTTTTTCTTCTGTGGCTGTTCAGAATTTAAGTCACAACCCCTCCTCTATCCCTCACCAAACCAGAATAAATCATGTTCTACTGTGTATACCATCTGCTCTTAATGGTACTACTATATATATTGTATGGTATATTTAAAACTAATTTGTATGTTTTTCTCACTTATTAATGAGAGTTCCTCAGAATCAGGTATAATGTCTTATTCCCTATTTCATTTGTACCTAAAGCACAGGACTTAACACAAAGTGTGGGCCTAATGAAGGTTGAGCTAAACTAAACTGAGTATTAGAATCATGTAGTTTAAATTATACCATTAATGGTGTGCTAAGAAACTGTGAACATCTCAACAGTAATCCTGGAGCCAGAGAAGAAGAAAAATGGCTAAAGACAGATTTTAGAAGAAAGTAAAAAAAAATTAAACAGGCAGACAAATATAGATTGGATGAGGCTTGGAAGGAAGGGTGCCTGAAAATAAAGGAGACTCTATGGGAAGACACTGCGGAGGAGAACTGGAAGGAGCAAGGCCTGGGAGAGGCTTGGAGACCTGTGACAAGGATAGGTGGAGCAGTTAAATTTCCTCTCCCTTGCATCTTGGACTGCTGGTGGGCTCCTGAGTTGCTGGAGAGACCTGCCAACACCAGCCAAGAGATGGCCGCCACCAGTGAGCAGTGATCCTCTTGCGGACAGGGCACCAGGCTCCTAGCTCCCTTGGGGCACCACCTGGCCCATAGACCTGAGCCGATTGGCAGGTGCCATATTGCTTCATTCTCCCCTTTCCCTTCCGTACCCACTGCTGCTGAGACAGACAATTTAGCCACCACCTGAAGACATCTGTAGGAAACAGGACCTTTCCTTTTCAGGCCCTACAGTGGACTGAAGGGTATTCAGACTGTGAGCTCCCTACCCACCAGCCCTCCCAAATGCTGCTGCCTGGTGACTCCAGGAGAGCGGGGCAAATCCCGAGGTGGAGAGACATCGATACAGCTTGGGTACCCTGTGGGTGACTTGAGACTGGCACTCCTCTCCCTGGCAGGGTCAGGGATTGATCTCCAGGGCCCAGGGGACAGGCCTGCAGACCAGATCCCTTACATTGAGGTCTTGATAGCATTGCCCCCGGGCACAGAAGGGATATTTGTAAATGAGCCAACTGAGGTATATGTGCCTTCAGGGGCAGATCAGCATGCTTGAGGAGCAACCCTCCTCCCATGGGAGGGCCACACACCCAGCTCAGGCTGTGATCCTGGGCAGGGACCCTCCTGATCTGCATCAAAGCCAGGGGACATCCACTGGCTTCAGGTCCTGCCTGCTAGCAGAGGCCCAGGAGAGACCACGGACTAGGGGAGGGTGGAAAGGAATGAGGCTTGCTCCAGATTACAGGTCTCAGATAGCCTCAACCCCACACACAGACTTTTCAGCTGAGTAGGGGCTTTCAGCCCCTCCCTGGAAGCTTTGCCCAGAAACGGAGAATAGAACTTTGACCCCTGATAACATCATTTGTGGTGCTTGAGGGCAGGCTCATCCAACCCAGCTACACCCAGACTCACTGCCCAAACTGCCCCCACTGAGGTGGAGAATAAGGACATATCTGGAAGTCCCAGGGCACCATCCACCACCTGAGGCACTACAGTGCCTCTCCAGAGGAATAAGAGCTGGTTATAGGACCCCAAAACAACAAGGCAGCCTGTTCCTCCCAGCAAGTGCCAGCTACCGACAGGGAGGTCATTCTACATACCCTTTAAATGCATCTACTGACTCACCATGCAGGGTGTGGTTGAATCTCATCCATAAACACCACCTACTGGCTCAGAGACTAAACAGGGCATGTGATTATTCAAACGAAAATCTAAAGGTAAGAAGCAACAGATGATCCAGATGGGAAGATATCAGTGAAAGAACTCTGGAAGTACGAGGAATCAAACGGAAAGCACACCCCGAAAGGTGGGGAACACTAGCTCCCTAGCAATGAACATCAACCAAATTCAGAACACTAAAATGACAGAAGAAGAATTTCGAACATGGATTGTGAGAAAACTCAATGACATGCAAGAAAAAATGGATAACCAACACAAAGAACCACAAGAAAAGTCCAGGATTTGAAAGAAAAAATTCACTAAAGAAATTGAAATATTAAAGAAAAATCAAAGCGACCTTCTGGTAATAAAGAATTTATTCAAGGAATTACAAAACACAGTGGAAAGCCTCAAGAACAGGGTAGATCAAACAGAAGAAAGAATCTCAGAGATTGAAGATAACACCTTTCAATTAAATAAGTCAGTTGCAGAGATAGAGCAGAGAAATAAGAGAAAAGAGCAAAACCTACAAGAAATGCAGGATTATGTGAAGAGGCCTAATGTGAGAATCATAGACATCCCTGAGGGCGAAGAAGAAAATACACAAGGGCTGGATAAGCTATTTGAGGAAATAATAGGAGAAAATTTCCCAGGCCTTGCTAAAAATCTAGATATCGAGGTACAAGAGGCTCAAAGGACGCCTGGGAGATTCATCGCAAACAGGAAGACACCACAACACACAGTCAACAGTTTGACCAAAATAACCACCAAAGAGGCTCTCCTACAAGCTACAAGGCAAAAGAAGCAGGTAACCTACAAAGGAAAACCCATCAGAATAATGGCAGACCTCTCAACTGAGACCTTACAAGCAAGAAGAGACTGGGGTCCCATTCTCATTCTTCCCAAACAGAATAATGCCCAGCCTAGAATTTTGTATCCCACAAAATTAACTTTTGTATACGAAAAAGAAATAAAGACCCCTCTCAGACAAGCAAACACTGAGGGAATTCATTAACACAAGCCTTGCCCTCCAGGAAGCACTTAAAACAGTATTACACACGGATCAGCACGATAAACATTCACGAATGTAAAATCATTCAAAAGCTAAAGGTCAAAGGCCAGATACCACAATGGCTCAAGAGAGAACACAAAGCAACAAAGTTCAATTCAACAGGATGAACAGAAATCTACCCCACTTATCAATTCTCTCAATAAATGCGAATGGTTTGAACTGCCCACTAAAGAGACACAGGCTGGGCAAATAGATAAATATACACAAGTCAAGTATCTGCTGTCTTCGGGAAACACATCTAACCCACGAGGATGCATTCAGACTCAAGGAGAAGGGATGGAAAACAGTATATCAAGGAAATGGAAGCCAAAAGAAAGCTGGCGTGGTGGTTCTGATTGCAGATAACTTAGTCTTCAAATCAACAAAAGTAATGAAAGACAAATAGGGTCATTTTATAATGGTGAGGGGTACAATTCAACAAGAAGACATAACAATTCTAAATATTTATGACCTAACTCAGGTGCATCCAGATACATAAAGCAAATCCTACTTGATCTAAACAAAATGATAAACAGCAACACCATAATGCCAGAGATTTCAACACTTCTATGACAGAACAGGACAGATCGTCCAAACAGAAAATAAACAAAGAAACAATGGACTTAAACAGAACTCAAGAACAAATGGGCCTGACTGACATTTAAAGAACATTCTACCCCAAAACCAGTGAATATACGCTTTTCTCATCAGCTCATGGGACAGTCTCTAAGATTGACTATATCCTAGGCCACATAGCATGTCCAAAAAAATTTTAAAACATAGAAATTATACCATGCATCTTCACAGACCACAGTGGAATAAAATTAGAAATCAACTCCAACAGAAACTCTCATCCCAACACAAAGTCATGGAAACTAAACAACCTTCTGCTGAAGGATTATTGCCTTAAGAAGGAAATCAAGATGGGAATCAAAAGATTCTTTGAACTAAACGATAAAGGAGACATAAGTTATCAAAATCTGTGGGACAGAGCTAAAGCAGTCCTGACAGGAAAATTTATATCCATGAATGCCTATACCCAAAAGACAGAAAGATCACAAATAAACAATCTAATGAATCGTCACAAAGAACGAGAAAAGGATGAGCAAACCAACCCCAAACCCAGTAGAACAAAAGAAATAACAAAGATCAGAGCAGAACTATTAAAATCGATAACAAAAAAACTATATGGAACATTAATAAAACAGAAAGTTGGTTCTTTGAGAAAAATAAACAAAACTGACATGCTTCGGGGTAGATTAATGAGAAGCAGAAAAGAAATAACTCTAATAAGCTCCACAGGAATAAAAACAAAGAATTACAACTGATGCCAAGGAAACACAAAATATCATCTATAAACACTATAAAAACCTCTATGCACATATACTGGAAAATGTAGAGGAAATGGACAAATCCTTAGAAACACACAACATCCCTAGGCTCAATCAGGAATAAACAGAATTCCTGAACAGATCAATATCAAGTACTGAAATTGAGACAGCAATAAAAACCTTCCTAAAAATAAAAGTCCTGGACCAGTTGGTTTCACACCTGAATTTTACCAGACCTACAAAGAAGAATTAGTGTCTATCCTGCAGAAATTATTTTACAATATCGAGAAGGAAGGAATCCTCCCCTAACACATTTTATGAAGCCAACATAACCCTGATACCAAAACCAGGAAACAATGCAACAAAAAAAAAAAAACCACAGACCAATATCCCTTATGAATATAGATGCAAAATTTCTCAACAAAATCCTAGCAAACTGATTTCAGGTGCTTATCAAAAAAATAATCCATCATGACCAAGTGGGCTTCATCCCAGAGATGCAGGGATGGTTCAACATATGCAAATCTCTAAATGTAATTAACCACATAAATAGAAGCAAAAACAAAGACCATATGATCCTCTCAATAGACATAGAAAAAGCATTTGACAAAATTCAACAGCCTTTTATAAGAACAATTATCAAAATAGGCACGGACGGGACTTACCTACAATGATATAAGCCATATATGAGAAACCCACAGCCAACATCATACTGAAGAGGGAACAATTTTTTTTTTTTTGAGACAGAGTCTCACTCTCTTGCCCAGGCTAGAGTGAGTGCTGTGGCATCAGCTTAGCTCACAGCAACCTCAAACTCCTGGGCTCAAGCGATCCTTCTGCCTCAGCCTCCTGAGTAGCTGGGACTACAGGCATGTGCCACCATGCCTGACTAATGAACAGGGAACAATTGAAAGCATTCCCATTTAGATTGGAACCAAACAAAGTTGCCCTTTATCACTACTTCTATTCAACATAGTGCTGGAAGAAGTCCTAGCCAGAGCAATTAGAGAAGAGAAAAAAAAATCAAAGGCATTCAAATGGGGGCAGAAGAGGTCAAACTATTGGTCTTTGCTGATGATATGATCTTATATCTGGAAAACCCCAAAGATTTGGTGTTTGAGACTACTGGAATTGATAAATTCAGCAAAGTTTCATGTTACAAAATCAATGTACAGAAATCAGTAGCATTCCTATATGCCAACAACAGTCAAACTGAGAACCAAATCAAAGACTCAATACCCTCCAAAATAGCAACAAAAAAGTAAAATACCTAGCAATATAGTTACCTAAGGAGGTAAAAGATCTCTACAGGGAGAACTAAGAAACACTGAGGAAGGAAATATCAGAGGATGTAAACAGGTGGAAAACCATATCATGCTCATGAGTAGGCAGAATTAACATTGTTAAAATTCCTATACTACCCAAAGTGATCTACAGATTCAATGCAATCCCCGTTAAAATACAAATATCATTTTTCACAGATCTAGAAAATATATATCTATGCTTTGTACGGAACCAGAGAAGACCCCGTATAGCAAAAGCAATCTTAAGTAAAAAGAACAAATTGGGAAGCATCAATTTATCAGACTTCAAGCTGTACTACAAGGCTATAGTAAGTAAAATAGCATAGTACTAGCACAAGAACAGAGACATAGACAAATGGAACAGAACTTAGAACCCAGATATAAAACCATCCTCACACAGCCATCTAATCATTGACAAAGCAGACAAAAACATACACTGGGGAAAAGAATCTTTATTCAATAAACAGTGCTGAGAAAATTGGATAGCCACATGTAGAAGACTGAAACAGCATCTGTACCTTTCACCTCTCACAAAAATCAACTCACAGTGGATATCAGGCTTAAACCTAAGGCATGAAACTATAACGATTCTAGAAGAGAATGTTGGAAAAACTCTTATACACATTGGCCTAGGCAAAGAATTTATGAAGAAGACCCCAAAGGCAATCATAGTAACAACAAAAATAAATAAATTGGACCTCATCAAATGGAAAAACAACTGCACGGCCAAGGAAACTACCATGAGAGCAAACAGACAACCTACAGAATATCTGCATGCTATATATCCAATAAAGGGCTAATAACCAGAATCTACAAAGAACTGAAGCAAATCAGCAAGAAAAAAAATCAAACAACACTATTAAAAAGTTGGCAAAGGACATCAACAGAAGCTTGTTAACAAATAGCCAATAAACATATGAAAAAATGCTCAATGTCACTAATCATCAGAGACATGCAAATCAAAACCATAATGAGATATTACCTATCCCCAGTGAGAATGGTTTTTACCAAGAATTCCCAAAACAATAGATGCAGGCATAGATACAGAGAAAAAGGAACACTTATATACTGTTGGTGGGACTACAAACTAGTGCAACCTCTATGGAAAACAATATGGAGATTCCTCAAAGAACTAAAAGTAGACCTACCATTTGATCCAGCAATGCCACTACTAGGCATTTACCCAAAGGAAAAAAAGATATCACTTTTTCAAAAATACACTTGCACTAGAATGTTAAATGTAGCACAATTCAGAATTACAAAGATGTTGAATTAAGCCAAGTGCCTATCAATTCGTGAGTGCATTAATAAAATGTGGTATTTGTATACCATCGAATACTACTCAGCCATAAAAAAATGAACACCTTTTGCAACAATCTGGATGGAACTTGAGACCATTCTCCTAAGTGAAGTATCGTAAGAATGGAAAAACAACACCACATATACTTGCTATTAAATTGGAACTCACTGATCAGTACTCATGTGCACAGAAGGAAGTAAAATTAAACAGAAATCATGTATGTCAGACGGGGGAGGAAGGGATGGGTGAAATAATAACTAACCGGTACAATGTACACTATCTGGGTGATGGGCACACTTATAACTTTGACTCAAGCAGTACAAAAGTTATCCATGTAACCAAAACATTTGTACCCCTGTAATATTCTGAAATAATAAACAAACAAACACATAATCTCTGAGGGAAGCCCAGATACTGAACCTAACAGACAAAGACTTTAAATTGTATTATATATGTTCAAAGAGCTAAAAGAAAGCATGGAGAAAGAAATAAATCAGGAAAAGAATATATGAACAAGTAGGGAATATTAATAAGAAATGGAAATTATAAAAAGGAACCAAATAGAAATTCTACAACTACAAAGTACAATAGCTGAAATGAAATAAAATTGCAATAGCTGAAACAAAATAATCACTACAGGGGTTCAACAGCAGATATAAGCAGGCAGAATAAAAGCATCTGTGAACTTGAAAATGGTGTAACTGAAAGTACTCAGTCTAAGGATCAGAAACAAAAAGAATTAAGACAAATGAACAGTGCCTAAGGGACTGAGGAGAAGCCATCAAGCACACCAAGACGTATACTATGAAAATTAAAGGAAAAAGAGGAAAAGAAGTAGAGAAGATACTAGAAGAAATATTGGCCTGAACCCCCTAAATCTGATGAAAGATATGCATGAAAACATCCAGGAAGCTCAACGAAGTTGAATCCAGATAACTGAGCCATATTACAATGAAACTGTTGAAAGACAAAGAAAAAATCTTTAAAGTAGTAAGTGAGAAGCAACTCATCACATATAAGAATTCTCAATAAGATTAAAAGCAGATTTCTCCTCAGAAATCAGAAACCATAGAGACCAAAAAGCAGTGGATTCATATATTTACAATGTTGAAAGGAAAAAAACACCTCTCACCCAGAATTCTAAATTCAGCAAAATTTTCCTTTGAAAATAAAGAAGAAATTAAGACATTTCCAGATTTTTTTTTTTTTTAAAACAAGCTAAGGTAGTCCATAACTAGTAGACTTCCCCTAAAAGAAATGCTAAAGGAAGCCCTTACTTTCAAATGAAAGCACATTACAATGTAACTCAAAGCCATATGAATAAACAGAGATTTCTGTTAAAGGTAAGTACATAGGTATAATAAAAGCTAATATTATTGCATTTTTGGTTTGTAACTCTTTTTTTCTGTTTCCAATATGATTTAAAAGACAATACCTAAAACAATAATTATAAATTTATGTTAATAAGAACACAATGGATATAGCTGTAATTTGTGACAATAATGTGAAAAAGAGGGAACAGAGCTGGATAGAAGCAGAGTACTGCTTAAAGTTAACTTAGTATCAACTCAAGTTAGACTGTTACAAAATTCAGGATACTAAATGTAATCTCCATAGCAACCACTAAGAAAAAACCTAACAAATTTGCAAAAAAAGATTTAAAGAAAGAATTAAAATTAGCACTGGGAAAAAAAAACAAATAAGAAGGCAGTATGGAAGTAATTAAGAAAAAAAGGTATGAAATATATAGAAAACAAACAACAAAATGGCAGAACTAAGTGGCTCATTAGTCATAATAACTTTAAATAACTTTACCTTTTATGAAATAGACCAAACTAACCAATTAAAAGACAGATTGGCAGAACGAATTTTCTAAAAAGTTTCTTCATATGGCTTTGAATTACAGTGTAGTGTCCTTTCATTTCAGTCTGAAGGACTTCCTTTAGCATTTCTTGTATAGCAGCTCTACTAGTGATGGACTCCCTTAGCTTGGATTTCTTTTCCTTTTTTTTCCCCAAATCTGGGAACATTTGCACACCATCAATTGGAATGTTAATTAGTACAGACATTATGAAAAACAGTATGGAGGCTCCTCAAAACATTAAAAATAGAACTACAATATGACATAGCAATCTCACTACTGGGTATCTATCCAAGGGAAATAAAATCAGTATGTTGAAGAAATAGCTAAACTCCCATGTTTATTGCAGTACTATTCAAACTAGCAAAGCTAGAATCAACCTAAGTGTCCATCAGTAGATGAATGAATAAAAAAATGTATACACACACAATGGGCTATTATTCAGCCTTAAAAAGGAAGGAAATCCTATCATTTGTACCAATATGGATGAATCTGGAGGACATTATGTAAAGTGAAATAAACTAGGCACAGAAAGACAAACATTGTATAATCTCCCTTACACATGGAATCTAAAACATTGAACTCATAGAAGTAGAGAGTAGAATGGTGGTCACCAGAAGCTAGAGAAAGGGGGTCAGGCTGAGGAGGTACTGGTCAAAGGATACAAAATGTCAGCTGGTAGGAGGGAAAAGTTCAAGAGATCTATTGCACAATGTGGTGAATACGATTAATAACAATGTATTGGGGATTGTGGAAAATGGCGGAATAGGGGTGGCCTCCTGGTTTTATGCTCTCAGAGTCGGAGGTAAAATAGTCAGACCACTGCACGCGAGTGAACTCCACTTCCACAGGACCAGCTCTGCGGACCCACAGAGAAACAGCGTGGGACACAGGACCTCAGTGGAAAACAGAGGTGAATCGGAAAATTTCTCGCCAAGTACAGAGAGTCTGATGGTGCCTTAGAGAGGAAGCCCGGTTCCGGCTCCGGCCGGCCGGTGTCTGCGCCAGGACGTTTTGACTTCCCGGGGGGAACCATCCTTCCCCGACTGTGCCCCACACCCTTGCAAGCAGGGAAGTGGCTGAAGTCTGCGGGTAACAGTGGTGTAGGCAGACGGGCTGTGCAGAAAAAAAACTGGAGCACGAAAAATTTTGAACTCTCCAGTGTGCTCCTCTATTTGGGGAGGTCCCTACCCTAGCCGAGCGGGCGCTCCCCACTGCCGCAGAAGTGAGTGTGGAGAGTGCCTTCTCACGTCGAGAGGCTTCCAAGACTAGGGCTGGGAGCGTATATCTTGGAAGAGACCCTGCCCAGGGAACTCGCTGAGGTTTTGGCAGGCTCTGGATAGACAGAGCGACCGTGCTACCCTGCAGCTAAACAGTGGAGTTTCAGGGGTTGGGATGCTGCGGGCTTGGAGCAAGCCTTAGGAAGCTGTGCTACCCGCAACTCTGAGTGCAGACACTAAATAGGGGATGGGAAGTTTCCCCTAGCCTGGAAACACTGCAGGTTGCTCTGATAGTGACCACAGCCCCCCTACCGGTCCTAAACCGGTTGAGCAGGTCCGGCATTTGAAAGAGGTTGGGGGAAGAAAGAAAAAAACAAAACAAAACTCTGGAGCAGGTCGGCATTTGAAAGAGGTTTGGGGAAAGAGGAAAAAAAAAAAGTCAGAGTCTATCTGCGGCTCCCATTCAGCTCCTGTTCAGCTTTGAAGGGAAGGTTAGGGGAACATGGTGACAGCCAGCCACAGCTGACATGCCAGGCTGGTCTTGGGTCCTTTCCCTCCCTACTCAGCTGTTTTCCTTCTGAGCCAGGAGAGCAGAACCAACTTGTCAGGGAGGAATTGCAAGGGAGATTGCCTCTTCACTTGGGTCCTGGGGAGTCAGCACCACCCACCCTCCCCTATGAATGGGGCCTGGTACTTCATGCAGAAGGAACTGACTCCACCCCTGGGCGGAGCTGAAAAGGAGGCCATTCATCCTGTAACCTGGTCACCAGATTGTCACCTTCCCTTCCCGTCCTCTTCCCTGCTAGAGGCTGAAAAAAGATAGAAGCAGCCTCTCAGATTGTGGTTCATAATCCAGTCCCAGGAATTCCGATACTTGAAAAAGAATCCAGATGAGAAAGAACCAGCGAAAGATCACAGGAAACAGGAAGAATCAGACAGAAAAATCACCTCCAAAAATAAACTCTCTATCATCACCAACTGATAGCAACATATTTGATACAATTAATATGACAGAGGAAGATTTCCGAACATGGATTGTTAGAAAACTCAATGGCATAGAAGAGAAAATTGATTCCCAACATAGAGAAACCACAAGAACGATACAGGAAATGAATGAAAAATTCTCCAAAGGAATTGATAAAGAAGAATCAAACAGAAATCCTGGAAATGAAGGAAATATTCGAGAGCTCCAAAACTCAATGGAAAGTCTTAAGAACAGGATGGACCATGCTGAGGAAAGAGTTTCAGAGCTTGAAGACTATGTCTATGCCCTCAACAAAGCAGAGGAAGAAAGGGAATACAGAAACAAGAGACAAGACCAAAGTTTACAAAAAGTATGGGATTATGTAAAAAAACCTAACCTACGGTTGATAGGGGTGCCGGAGGGAGCTGAGGACCACTCACAATGGCTGGAAAATTTATTTAATGAAATACTACAGAAAAATATGCCAGGCCTAGCCAGAAATCTCGATATTCAGGTACAAGAAGCACACAGAACTCCTGGAAGACTCAACATGAAAAGGCAAACACTTCGTCACATGATTATTAGGCTGAACAAAATAAATGCAAAAGAAACAATCCTCCGTGCAGCCAGACAAAAACAACAAATAAACTTCAAAGGCAGGCCTATGAGATTAACTGCAGATTTCTCAGCTAAAACCCTACAAGCCAGAAGGGACTGGGTGCCTATCCTTAATCTTCTAAAGCAGAATAAAGCCCAATCTAGAATTCTTTATCCAGCAAAATTAAGTTTCATCTATGAGGGATAAATAAAGTCCTTCTCAGACAAGCATTCTCTGATGGAATTTGCAAAGACTAGACCAGCCCTACAGGAAATTCTTAGACCGGCCTTTCACACTGAACAGGACAATAGGCACTCTGCAAAGTAAAACACTCAAAGAGTTTCAAGGCTAGAACTTGAACTGCAGGATGGCACAAGGGGTAAAGCAAAGCAACTGGACTTTACCCAACAATATGAATGGAAACCTTCCTCAAATTTCAATTCTTTCAATAAATGTTAATGGCTTAAACTGTCCTCTGAAGAGAAACAGACTGGCAGAATGGATAAACATACACAAGCCCAGTATCTGCTGTATACAGGAAACACATCTAACCCACAAGGATGCATTCCGGCTGAGGGTCAAGGGATGGAAAACTATCATCCAGGCAAATGGAAGTCAAAAGAAAGCAGGTGTACCTATACTATTTGCAGACAACATAAGCTTTAGAATAACAAAAGTAAAAAAGTATAAGATGGTCACTTTATAATGGTGAAAGGGAAGATCAAGAAGATTTAACTATTGTTAATATTTATGCACCCAATGTAGGAGCACCTAACTACATAAAGTGAACCTTGTTGGATCTTAATAACATGTTAAACAATACTGCCATAGTAGTAGGGGACTTCAACACACCACTAAATCAACTGGATAGATCCTCCAAACAGAAAATGAGCAAAGAAGTAATGGACTTAAACAGAGCTCTTGAACAGAAAGATCTGACAGATCTCTATAGAACATTCCACCCAAATAAAGCTGAATTTACATTCTACTCAGCAGCCTATGGAACCTTTTCCAAAATTGACAACATACTAGCCCGCAAATCAAATCTCAACAAATATCAAAAAACTAGAAATTATACCGTGTGTCTTCTCTGACCATAGAGGTAAAAACTAGAGTTCAATTCCTATAGAAACCCTCACCGCTTCACAAAATTTTGGAAACTAAACAATTTATTATTGAAAAACACTCTTACACTGTTGGTGGAACTGCAAATTGATGCAACCTTTGTGGAAAAGAATTTGGAGATGCCTCAAAGAGCTAAAAATAGAATTACCATTCGATCCAGCAATAGCATCATTAGGCATCTACCCAAAAGAGCATAAGACATTCTGTTATAAAGACATCTGCACCCGAATGTTTATGGCAGCACAATTCGCTATTGCTAGATCATGAAAACAACCCAAGTGTCCGTCAATGCATGAGTGGATTGTTAAAATTTGGTATATGTTCACAATGGAATATTATTCAATTTTAAGAAATGATAGTGAGCTAGCACCGCTTATATTATCCTGGATTAAGCTTGAGCC
>CAUYRT010009961.1:0-91379 GCA_963574885.1 Lepilemur ruficaudatus
TTAGTTGGCCAATTAATTTCTTTCTATTATTGGTAGAGACGGGGTCTCGCTCTTGCTCAGGCTGGTTTTGAACTCCTGACCTTGAGCGATCCGCCCGCCTCGGCCTCCCAGAGTGCTAGGATTACAGGCTTGAGCCACCGCACCCGGCCCATCTTAGTTTTTTATGCCCATTTTGTCTTTTCAGTTTATTTACTTTGCATAAATAATATTAAAGATGCACTAAGTGAACTAAGACTAGGATATCTAATAACTGTATTTCAGCTAGAGATGTCTCAACTGGGCAATATTGGAATAGCTACTTACCATTAGACATCGTATTTGAATGTTTATACTATTTTGCCTTAAGGGGCGTTTCACAAACTTTTTGTTTAATGGACTAATAGTGCCAATATTTCTTTTTCACCAATTGAATGGGTTGGTGTTAACCTGTGAACTCTCTACCAAGCTCATCATGAAATGGTTGCAAAGAATCATTAAGTGGTTACCTTGATCTCTGTGGGAAGAGTGGGTCTCCTTGTGACGAAGATGGGAGAGATTAATTTAGGAAGAATAACTGAGACTTGTCCTTTATCCCTAATTCTTGCCTGAATTTGGATAACTCATTGCGATGCTATTTTCGTCTTCTGAAATGTCTTCCCACTTTTTCAAAGACTGGGTTTAATTTTGGGAAATTTTCCCACCTACAAGGCTTGCTTCAATTCTAGATGCATTAAGATGTTTAAATATCTATTCTGATTGTTCTTTCCTTATGGGTATCAGGATGAATTCTGTCTAAAGTTTTACAGGTTCAGATGCTGAACCTAGTTAAATGCAGGTGTGTTGTAGGATCTCCACCAGAGCAGTCATTTAAAAACCCCAGAGTAAAGTCTGTTTGTGTGTGTGCGTGTGTGTGTGTGTATGTACTTTGTACACATACAAAAGTACAGTGTAATTGAGAAATGATTGTGAAGATAAAACCATGTCCTCATGCACAAAACCCCACATGTATAAAAAGAATAATCTTCGACAATGTGCATTATGCCTGAAAATAGGTTATTTTACATTAGAATTTTTTTCTGAACACAATATGAAAGCAAAATTAAAAAAATAATTATTTGGAATATACATGAGTACTTTACAATAAAAAATATATTGCAGCTCTGTGCCCTTAAGTAAGTCAGTTAACTTCTTTGGTTGTAATTTTTCCTTCTGTAAAACCAAGGACGAGGGTATCTCTTAGATTTCTCCAGGTTCCAGTAATTAATGGTTCTGTGACTCATTTTATGTAACTTATCACATTCTAATTTATGAACTTAAAGTTACATATTTGCACATAGGCTTTTTTAAAAAATGGTTTAATATCATTGCTTTTGTTAATGCTAGCTTAAAATTTAAAGAGAAATTAAAGATAGAACAGAATGGACAAGAGACAGAAATAAGAAATGGTTCCTGAAGACCAAAGTACTAAAAGATATTATTGGCAATACAATTTTTGACATGGATTTGAAAAAAATGAAAGTCACTGTAAATTTTAGCTTCTATTTTGTGCCATGTATGTTATGGATGCTAATTATTTAATTCTCACAACTCTAAAATATATATTAATATCCAATTTATACCGATTGGCAAGCTCTGGCTCACAGAAACCCAAGATCCATCAAGTTAGAAAATACTACAGCTCAGTGTTTGGGTTTGAGTGATTACTTACGTACTCTTACCAGATCACAACGTAGCCTTTATTTATCACAGTGGAATAGCAAAAAAATGAAGTGCATATTGAAGGGTTAAGTAGCTCATAAAAATGTCTAGCCTTCCATATAGCTCCAAAACAATACATTTTATTTTTTTTATTTACTTATTTTTTTTTGAGACGAAGTCTCACTTTGTTGCCTGGGCTAGAGTGCCGCGGCATCAACCTAGCTCACAGCAGCCTCAAACTCCTGGGCTCAAGTGATCCTCCTGCCTCAGCCTCCCAAGTAGCTGGGACTATAGGCATGTACCACCATGCCCGGTTAATTTTTTTTATATATTGTTAGTTGGCCAAATAATTTCTTTGTATTTTTAAGAGAGACGGGGTCTCGCTCTTGCTCAGGCTGGTTTCGAACTCCTGACCTTTGAGCAATCCACCCACCTCGGCCTCCCAGAGTGCTAGGATTACAGGCGTGAGCCACCGTGCCCGGCCAATACATTTTATTAACATTAGAATTTTTATTAAAAAATTCTTACCAGAGTATATGAAAATAAAGTATATATTAATAAGACTATATATGGTGCTAAAAAGACTTATGTCTGCCAATTCTGTACTATTTGATGATATAATAATGCTAATCATAATGATAATAAAATATTGACTAAATAAATAAAGATCCAAGCCTTGAGTAAAGGTCATCATTGTCTTTTCTCATAACACAGAACTACTTTCACAAGAATGATATGCACACAAAATTTACCCTCTACAAGAGATTACCTAAAGAATTATTGTTATTTTGTATTATACTTCAAATCCATTAATGAATATTGAGGGCTCTGTGTTCAGATCTATGAAATGAAGGATAATTTATACTTATTCATATAGTAATTAAAAAGCTAATAATAAGTAAGAAATATTTATTATTGGATTGAAACAATGGAAATAAGAAGGAAAAATGAATCTATTTTTAAAAGAAGAAAAATGCAATTAAGTCTTTTTGGGATATAAGAATTTTCAGAGCTATTATAAATAGAAGGGCCCATCTCAGCTTGATTACTTCAAAACAGCTTCCTGCAACCTCCCACCAAGTAGACGAGCAATTAGTATAATCACAGCAATAAGTCAAAGACACTTGCTGTTCAAACTTGTGTTGCCTTTTCCTTTTGGCATTGCTTCTAGGCTATTCCAACTGCACACACACAGACATGCACGCACATATTTAATAAAATTTTATTTGGTCTTATAAAAGGCAAAATGCGAGGATTGACTTCTTTTTTTGGATCAAGGTTAAGTAAAGGGCACTGAACAAGTAAAGCTGTGCTGAAAAGAACAGCGGCTAAGGCAGGGATATTTGTACACCCCCAGCCCCGTGGTGCAGATGGAAGTCTGGCCAAAAAACCATAAAGCATCAAACCTGACTGTGAGTCAATCTGTCAGCACAAGTACAAGGTGACTCAGGAAAAGATTGCGTTTTGTTTCCTGAGAAATGCTAAGAGGTTCTAATGCCTTTGTGTGTGCTGGATATTGTTGGTAGGGAAGGATAAAAACGACTTCATAAATGGAAAGGGTGGACTTTTGACAATTGATTCTCTGCTAAAAAATAAAGTAAGAGTGACCCAAGTGAATTTTTTGGAAGTTTTCAGTGGGTGGATATTAAAACTAACTATTGTGTCCACTCTATAATATTTGTACATCTTTTGTTGCTGAGTTGATTTGGCACACAAAGAAATTGTTTCTAAGAATCAGCAGCACAATAACATGTACTTTGCAATGCCCATCATGAGATATTTTTGCTATGTTTTTAGAGTGTCTGATTTTAAGGTTTGTTTTAGGTCTTATCTACAAATTCAAATAATAGTCACTTCAAGTTGCCAAATTATTGGTTTGTCTAGATTTTCTATGTTAACAGAAATTTTAAAAAAATGTTTAATATCATTGAGCAACAGGAAAAGAGAGCTTTAAATCACTGATTTTTCAGTCTTCTTTATATTGCTATGTATTTTTAATACCCAGCATATGTCTATCCTATTATTTCAATTATGACAGCCTTGATTTTTCACTGGTTTGGGAATTCTTCTACAGCTGTTTCCAAATGCTTCCCTTCTTTTGCTCTCTAATTAAGGAAATTTACCAACTTATGGGGAAAATGTCAACTTCAACTTTTCATCAAATTCTGCTGAGAAGTTAAAGAATCAATATAGCAAAATATGTTTAAAACATTCCAACTACTAAAGGGCAAATTATAGGCTCTTTTTGTTATATTACATTGTGGATATGTATTTTTTTTATGGTCAAAGGAATCTGACTTTTCTATTTAAGTGATGTACAGGAACACCTGAAAACACATACATATTGAAGCTGTGTTCTCAGAAAATAGTATTATGTATTCATGAAAGATTTTGATTACTGAACACATGATTTTAAGAAGAGAGATTATTAGTAACAGTGATAAGTATCAAGGCATAAGATCAAAATGGAAAAAGAGGACAGAAGGTTGGTTTGTAATCGTGTAAATTATCCTGAAACTGGATACATGGAAAGTTGAGAACAGCAGGAAGGGAGAAGAAACTTTAGAGGCAGAAATTCAAGGTCAGAGGTCATTACCATATAGAAATCTGAATCAGCCAGCAAAGATAATTGCAAACCTTGACTTTGTCTTTAAATGTCACAAAAGGAAAAGAACAATAAAAATATTTAAATATACAATTTATCATGGACGCCACACCATGATGAGGCAGCTGACTGAAAGAATGCAGTTAAAATATATCAATATAAATATATTATTTTTGAAATATAGAGGCAAATACTTGATAATCTTATGAAATTTAGCTTATCTTTAAAGAATAACTGAGTTTCAAGTAATATGGGTGTTACGGGCTGAGTTGTGCTTCTCCAAATTCATATGTTGAGGTTCTTATCCTTTAGTACCTCAGAGTGTGACTATATTTGGAGATAAGATTTACAAAGAGGTAATTAAGTTAAAATGAGGATATTCAGGGTGGCCCCAATCCAATATGGCCACTGTCCTCAAAAGAAAAGGAAATTTGGATACAGACATGCACAGTGAGAAGATCTTCTGAAGACACAGGAAGAAGATGGCTACCTACAAGACAAGGAAAAGCCTCTGAAGAAACCAACCCTGCTGACATCTGGATCTTGGACCTCAGCCTCCATAACTGCAAGGAATACATTTCTGTTGGTTAAGCCATGCACTCTATGATACTTTTATGGCCCTGCTAGAAAACTAGTAAAGTGGTACAGCATTTTATCCAAAGGAAATTGGAAGGAAGACATTTCTATAGAACATGAAACATGGGTGAAACCTTTTATATTTCACCTGGGCAAGTGCCCTGGTGATCAAGAAGCTTCATAAGGGTCCACATTGTATGTTCCTTTGTAATAACTTTTGGAGACAATGAACAATGATTACCTAGAATGACATATTGAGAAAAATAAAAAAATCCCAAGGTCTTTGGGTGAGGTTGGGGTGGGAGGAGGGGAAAACTCTGCAGTGAAGCATGTTTTGTATTGATCGGTGATGTTTACCCTGGGTGAGGGGTAGCGAGTGGCCACACACATGCATGTGTTGACCTAGAATTAAATGTCAAATTTTTCTTATTCAAAATATCTTTGCATATGAATCAGTTTGCTCATGGGTCACTACTCTGGTCACTTTGGACTTAGAGTTATTTCATTTAATTCCTTATTCTTTATTTGATCAAATAAAGAGGCTTGGGTATAAATGAAAATTATGAGGCAAATTAAAAATGTAATGTGTTAAATAGTATTTGTTAGTTTTTTTTTTTTTTTTTTAAGTGGAGCAAGGGAAGATATCCTATAGCTACTGCTTCCTAGCAGATGAGTTCTTCAACAAAATGGTAAAGCTAGATAAGGTTACTACTTAGCACAGTTACTTAAAGAATTGGTGTCACATTTTTCAGGGTTTAGATTGCATAGAGTTTTTTTTTCATATTTAATGAATAGCAAAGTATGATGGTTAATACAGTAATCATCTTTTCGGGAGCCTGAGGGTAGGGAAGATAGTAACATATTAACCTACCTATTACCTCATATTACCTGCATTCTCAGGGGTTATAGGGTTCTTTTCCCTTGCTTTTGGAAATATGATGCAAAAATATGCCACTCTTATCTTTTTTTAAAATTTTAATACACTTTAGTGGCTGGAGTTAACTCTGCTAAAATTGAGCCCTAAATGGCTTCAACTCTGTCACTGAGAAGAAGCTCTGAATATGAAAAGATCTTTTCCATTCCAGTTTGCCTAAGAGCTATTTCTCCTCCCTTTGGGCAGGGAACCCAGAGAATCGGAAGCAGATCTCCTTGGTCTGGGGTCATACTGTCAGCTTTGATGCTTACCAGCAAGGGCTACTCAGCTCCTGTTAGGGCATTTTTTGAGGGGAGGAAGGAAGCTGCATAACCTGATTAAGTATCAAGACATCATTTTAAAAGGGATGCTCTGTTCGATTCACAACCATGTTCCTTTCTAGGAACATGCCAATTATTGGCTAATCAATATTCTCAGTACCACCCTCCAAATCGCTACAATGTTCAGTGCTATTTTTAACATTGGATCTACAACAGGAGACCTATTATTCTGCTGAATATTCTGAAATTAGAGGCATGAGGATGACAGAAAAAGCAATTCAGAGATGGATCAAGAAATATTGTAAAATATCAGGGAGACTATTTCCATATATTATAGTAGAGACTATTTCTCTACTGCATAGAATTTTTAATTTTTCAAATTTAGTTCTTTTGTTTTTGAAGACCAAACTGACATGGTTGGTACTTTTCAAGCATGCATTTTTTTTTTATCTTAAAATCATTAGTCACAAATTAATTGGTTATTGGTTACATTAATTTATCACTCTGTCTTTTCTTCTGTGAATTTCAGATCAGTTTGCTGTGGCTCTTTGAAATACTTACTCTTGTACTCATTTTACAGATGGTGATACAGAGGCAGAAAATAGTAGGTTGACTTATTCACAGTTTCCCAGAAATCTATATTCTGTCAACTTCAAATTACAAATCATAGAGCATGCCGGGGCCTATGTTGGGCTTCTCTTTGATTCATAGGGAGGAGGTTGGGTTTGATGATCTCTCCAAGAGGCTTCCAGCTCTACAATACTAGGATCTTAATTCTGATGAATGGCCCTTATGGTAACTAGAACCAATCTCTTCCCCTACACTTCAGTTCAAAATTTAAGACACAGCATAGACTCATACAAAATATTTTTCCTCCTTCGTAACTTGTAGGAAAAAAATGTATTTCTGCTAAGCATTATTATATTCTGATTTATTTGTGAGTGTGAGTTGGTGGAAGGACCTATCTTATTTACACAGTTGTTTGGAAACCCTACAGAAATTTCAAACTGGGGGAAGGACACAGTGGGGAGTTTGGATCCAGCACAGCGAATGGCATGTTTGTACTGGACAGAGTAGCGTACTTTCTCCTAAACTTCTAGTCTGGGCATCAGCTGATTGCACTCACAAAATAAGTTAGTGATATTTAGATTTTACTAAGACTAATTCAGCAAGATGCATACTTCCCAACAGATCTGTGTGACTGAGGTATGAATTTAATTTTTTTTAAATTAACAAAGTGATTTTGTGTAGTCTTTTTTGTTAAATTAATTTTTATTTTAATTCCAATACCTGATACTTGGTACATAGAAAGAGCAATAATCTCATCTGATTGTGAGTAAATAAAGGGAGCAAATACTTTACTTATTCTTCATCATTGCTTCTGAATGCTAAAGGAAGGAAATGACGTGCTGTAAATAAGGACAGAAGTTTCCCTGAGTGGAAATATGATAGGAGTCACTGTCTGTCAACTTCTCCTGCGCATTATGGATATTAATAATCTTGTGCATTATTAGAAGCGTGTTTGTTACCCTGGGAACCTTGCTGAAGGTTTCATGGGAACATGGGAGGAGCTGGTGGATGGATTGGGATTTGGAAGAGGTTTCTGTTCCCTATTATTGCCTTAGTTTCTCTTGCTCTTCTGACCAAAGTTTGGAATCTAGTTTCATCTGCAGTTTCTGAACACCTACAGCTGCAGTCTCCTACCCCGGAATTCCCAATCCCCTGTCAGGGGCCAGGCTGCAAAACTCCGCTCTGCAGCCCTCCCACACCCAGTCGGTGGAAAATTGTCTTCCGTGAAACCGGTACCTGGTGCCAAAAAGTGTAGGGACGGCTGATCTAAAGGGTCTAGAAGATGGTGTAAACTACATATTTAAGCAACTTGAAATTTTGTCAAGCACATGAAAGAAACATTTTCTAACTAAACAGAACAAACAAAAATAAGAAGAGAATGCTTATGATACTGCTTAAAGAACCATGAAACTATGATGGTAAAGTGAGTGTGTCATACAAGGTAGACTGTGCAAATCTACGTGTAAAGGAAGAGAATTCCATCTGAAAATTGTGTATGATTTATTGATAAGGAATGTATTTTCTACTATATCACATTATCCTCCTAGATACCCTGCCTGTAGGTACAGAAGTCTGTATTATATTGGTTTAGCTGCTCTAAGACATATTTCTCTTAATGTGAGCTGAAGCCGAGATAAACTATTGGCAGATGCATGTGACCTTTTTTCATAATGGGTTACTTAATGATGCACTCTTAAACTATGGAATCCTGCTGAGGTCAGGACACTTTAATGAAGTTATGATTCCATAAGCCTGAATAATAACAGAAAAAAAAACCACTTGATGAAAGAGAGAGTTTCTCAGTAAAATATGAGACCTCTACAGTGTTTTATATGTGTATTATATGTTCTTAATAAACGTTCTCATAAATATCTGCAAAATTCATGTTCTGATAGCTCCAGTGTTTGTCAACCCTTGGAGATATATGGTCCCTTGGTTTGGCAGCTGTGGCTCTCTGACAAGAGACACATAATAAAATTGTTCCATAACCAAGGGAAAAAAGTAGGGAATACCATTAAAAAATGTTTAGAACCAGAAAGCTGACTGAAAAGCCATAAATAATGTGTGGATGCTTTTAGAAATTGGAATATATTTGAATATATATTTCAATATATTATAAAGAGACTTTACAGTAAAATATGACTGAAACTGACAAACATATAACATTGTTTTTAAAGATAGCCCATTCTCCACAAGTTTATTCTACAATGGTGAATGGAAACAAAATTTTAAATATCAGACTACCTCATATTTGATGTACACTGAGAAAAGGGACATTGTTTTTTTATTACATTATCTCTATTGTAATAACATTATTAACATTGTTAATATTATAATTAATAATAATGTTTAACAAATTTTTGATGTCTCTTTTGTATATTTCTATATTTTAAAATCTTTGTTTTAAAATTAAAAGCCCAAGCTCTTATGAAACAATACAAATGTTTATCAGATTTTTAACTGACATTTAAAAGGCATTGTCATAGTTTGCCTAACTTAGACAAATACATCTGTCTGGATATTTTGAACTGATTTGGTAGAAATGTGGGCATTACACATGTAGATTCAAACCTACTTATATAGTATCATTGTTAGAACCTTTAAAGATTAATCTGAAAAGCATTATGAGAATATGGAGTTGCCACCTTAATAACATCATGTTTATTTTTAATAAGGATAGCTTTTTTCTTGGTATAGTGAAGGAAATCAAGTTGAATTTGAGTCACATTGTACTGAATGAGTTAGGCCTAGGACATGTAGAAGCTAAGGTTTAGAATACAATTCAATGTTTCACTTAAATATAGTAATCAATCAGTACCTAATGTGTTCCTTGGGTCATAGGGTTTAACTTAGTTTTTGTATTCTGAATAAGCCTGTGTTTTGGGGTTGCCTTCAGACAACAAGTAAATGCTTCAGAGAAATGACCAACAACCAAATTCAGATTGGCAAAATCTTACCACTTACTGTAAAAAGAAGCATTAAATGCCATTAAAATTCATATGAACAACCAAGTTTATGCCAAGAAATAAAACATACTAGTACTATTGAATATAAAACTTTTTAAGTTGTTTAATTTTAAACATATGTAAATCATATTTGAATCTAATAATATGTACAGTATAGTCAAACATCATCTAAATCTTTGTCTTTCAAGTTCATATAATATTATAGAAAAGTCAGTTCTTCTCTTTTCTTTTTTTCTTTCTTTCTTTTGTTTTTTTTTTTTTTAAAGATTCATTACCCTGTAGGTTTCAGTTAGTTAATATTGAACAGGGATTCAGGGACAGATTCTTTTTTAAATCATAGAAGAGACCTGAATATGTTTATAAACTGAGATAGATATCCCAGCGGAGGAATAATGAAACCAGAAACTGATGAAATCTGTTCACAGTCCTGGAGGAGAATGGAGACGGGGGAATTGGATGTTAAAGTTATATCATATGCAACTGGATGAAGAAGGCATCTTAAATTCAGAAATTTGCTCTTGAAATGCAATGAACACATTGTTTCTCTAATATAATCCTGGGGCATGCCCAATTATTATTTGTGATGTTTACAGACATATATAATTGATGAAATGCATTTGGAAGTTTAAAATGGCTTTGTATACTGATGCATTACTCTTTGGGTTTACTTTTCTGCACTTCTTTGTCCATGACTTTTCTTTTTATACACATTGGCTCTAGGAGAATTAGAAATTAACAGGAATACAAAGTGCAAGTGTCATTCATTGGTTGGTTGGTTGGTTTTCTTTTCTTTTGTTTTCAAACTTCCAAATAAACTCTTGAAGTCCTCATCAGAACTCACTGAGGGTGGAGGGAGCAACCTCTTCTTTGACAGGCTGCGGAGCAGCAGTTAAAAATTGCTAGAAGCAGAAGCAGTGGAGAGCAGAATCAATGCCTCAGATCACCTATTGCTCCTCAGGTGAGAGACATGTCACAGCAGGGCTGGGGGTCTGGCTCTTGCTGTCACAGCTGGGAGGAGCTGTCCAATAGGGGCTCCTGGACCATTGTGGGTGGGCCTTCCTACAATACTGTATTGATAGGGGCTGTGTCCCGAGATATACTCATGTTCCTTTCCATTGTATAGCCTAGAACTCATACATTTTCCGGGTACAGAAGTGAGGTCCTTGATAGTCAAGATGAGCACGTGCCCTTCAAGAACCTGGAAAGCAGTGACATCTCAGCCACTTTAAACAGTTATATGCTGGGGGAGCATTCAATACTTTTTGGAAAGGAAACATAAAGATGGCAAGACTTCATGTTTAAGTAGCAAATTACAATTTTCAAATCCTTCTTATACCTTTGGTATTAAACTTAGTGTTTCAGTTATAGCAAATGGTACTTCCAAGATTATAGCCTGACTTTTCGAGGCCTAAAATTTATATAGTTTAGGGAGTTCTTGTTAAGAAATGTAAAAGTTATAAATTCAAGCTTAGGTAGTAAAGTGACTATTTCTTTAAAATGAGATATCACAACAAATTACAAAATTTAAAAAGTTGAAAAACACTACAAAATCACAAAATCCAGAAAATAACATAGTATCCTTAAGAATCAACTGCCCCAAACATTTCTATATATTTTTATATTTTTGGCTACATAGTTTTGGTCATTTCTTCATATGACAGCAGTTTTTATTATTTCTTATAGAAAAATAGAAAGAGAATTCATTCTTGTCTCTAGCATGATTAATCTTTTCTTAAAAATCAAACATTTAGAAATTTGACTACAAAAATAAATTTAAAATACATTAAAATTTTTGACAATTTAGAAAAGTTTATTTCAGCGTCAAAGTCATCATTGATAATGTTATTAAAATTTTAAAAATTGTGTTCATATTTAAAACCTGTGGTCACATGGAGAAAACTTCTATGAGGTGTTTTCATATATGATCCTTCTCAAATATACTTGATTTTTATATTTCTGATTTAGGTTTATGCCCCCAAAGCACAGAATTTCTGATAAATTGTGTTGTGTGCAATTCTCTTCAAAGAAAAATAGATGGCAAATTTATAATTTATATACTTTATTTTCGGGAGCTTCCATTTTGATCAGACATCAATGAGATCCCAATACAGCACTTAAATTTTTACACAACTAATCCTGAGAAGAATTTTTCCCCATATTTACTCTGGTACTGTAAATTTTAGCATTATTTTTCTTCCAATGCTCATATATTTTGGGTGCCAGACATCACAGGATACTTCATTTTGCAGTAGCATCTCCGGCCCTGCATATCGGTGTCACGATGCCAGGAGAGGCAGCACAGTGGGAGGCAGAAGTATTTTTGTAACCCAGTTCTACACATGGAGAGAAAGCCATAACCTGACCGTGTATTAAAGTGACTGCAAACCACATAAATACATTCTGCTGAAATCAAACTAGATTCTCCTATATCAGTTATCTACTATTGTGTAAGCAAAAATATCCCATGATAGAGTGGCTTAAAACAGCAACCTTTCTGTTGGTTGGGTATCTGCGGCTCAGTGGGGATGGCTTGTCTCTTCTGTATATGGTGTCAGCTGCGGTGGCTTGACTGAGGCTGGAAGACCAAAGGTGGCCTTACTCTTAATGGGGTTTTGCTGTTACTGCCACACTCGGGCACCATGGTTCTCTTCCATGAGGCCTCTCTCTCCATATGGTAGCTCACTTACTATGATCTTTCTCTCACACATCCTCTGTCTCCCCAGACTAGCCTGGACCTCTTTATATGGAGGCTGGATTCCAAGGTTGAAAATGGAAGCTACAAGTCTTCTTCAAGTAGGGTTTTAGGATTTTACTTCTACAACATTGTACTGGTGACAGCAAGTCACCAGACCAGCCTGATAGAAGGAGTGGAGAAACAGACTCTGCTTATTGATGAGAGGAGCAGAGTCACATTGCAAAGGGGGCTGGACAAAGGAAGGAGTGATTTATTGGGGGCCATGTTTAACAATTCACTGCAATCCCCTACTCAACTTCCTTTTAGTTGGATCCGGAAATGTCTACAACCACTCCAATGCCACCTGAACTTAGCAGTGATGGGACTCAGAGTAAAGAGACAGTGGTCTTAACCAACCACAGTTAATATATCTTAATTTTACAAAGTATACAAAATATATGACAATGTATATACACTTTTAGGTTCAGATAAGAACCTTGGAAAGGCCCTGTGAAAGTGAGGGGCCATGAGGCATAAGCCTCATGAATATCAATGTTTACCCGTATCCTGGTGCTAGCATCCAACCTCTTGATAAGGCCAAGATTGATTGATTCTCTTTCTTTCCTACCTACTCCATATCTATTCAATGGGCAAGCACTTTTGATTCAAAAAAATATACCCCAAATTCAACAATTTGTGCAGAACTTTAGCACTAACCCCTTAGTCAAAGACACCAGCATCTCTTGCTAAGACTATTGCGGTAGGCTCCTCTGTGATCCCTGTAATTCAATTCTTGCCTGACTTATTTTTTGCACAGTAGAGTGAATCTTTTCAAAGGTAAATAGAATCATATGACTTTCCTGTTTCCATTAACTTTAACTAACTCCCAATACATTAAAACATATTTCAAAACTACTCTACACTGGTCTGTCACTGGATACCTCCAGAATGTGATTTTCAAGCAGTTTTTCTATTGTTCTCTCTTTCTCTCTCACTCTGTTCTACCTTTATTTTCTTAACCACTACTAGAATATAAGATCTTTAATACCAGAGGTTTTAGTTCATCACCTTATCACCTGGGCCTTGCTTGGCACAAGGTAATGACACAATAAGCGTTTGTTAAATAAGTGGATATTGTACAGTTAAAATCTGACAATAGATTCTATAAGATATATATTGTCATTCCATTTGAGTGAAAAAGTTCTAAGAGGTGAAATGACCAAAATCATCATAAACATATGGAAGAGTTAGGGCCCAGACGTTGTTCTAATACTTTTCTACTAAAAACATGCTAACATAATTTTAAGGTTTATTTCAGTGACAGATTACCTTGACCCACATTCCTACTGTTATAGAGGAGTACCATGAACCCATGAAAGTTGGCTTTATTTCTGAATCTGTTTTCTTCTCTAATGAATAGAAAAACATTTACAAAAGCATAGTCATAAGCACTTACCCATGGCATACCACGATGGAACATATTGTGGTCATTAACTATTTGTAGGGAGATATCGAGGCATGATTTCTACATCAAACCTACTGTTATCTCTTCAAAATTGAAGCTTATGAAACTTAAAACTTAACTTAAAAATCACATAATAGTTATTTTTATTGTCTCAGACAGCTCTCACTCAGAAATGGATAATGAACGACTATTAATTCAGTCCCAGAAAACAAATCACAGACTATCTTTTAGGAAGTCAGAGTCTCTTTATTTTATTTGCTCTACGAGGACCTGGAAGCACATACTCAGCATCCAATGACAACAGACCTTCCAGATCTTACTGTGTTGGGTGCCACATGGTTAAACTCTTTTAATTTGGTTGTGCAGAGGCCATTTAGAAATACAGTTGATGGGGAGTTGTATGAAAGAAAGAAGAGTGGGAACAAAAGGGAGCTAACTTAAAGACCACCATGTCTTAAGTATCCTGCTTAGAGACAGCGTTGATTATGCTCAAGGTCAGTTTTTCTCCCTGTAGGATATGGATAGTGAAGTTTCTCAGCTATCCTAGGGAGTCAGAGCAGAGATTGAAACAAGTTGCCTCAGGCTCCAGGCAGGGGAAAGAAAAACGGGAACTGATTCCTTTGCCTTGAAAAAGATACAATAAGCAAATAAGTTGTAGGTTTAATAAAGACTACTGAAAGCTTTAAAATATTTTTTTGCAAATATTTCTAACCATATATCAGTGCTATCCTCAAGATATGTTTATATCGTAAGTCAAATTTTCTCTAGAGATCTATTAGGTATGCCAACTAATTCCTTAATAGGCTTTGGAAATTAGCTTATTCCTTAATAAGTCCTTAAAAAATGAGCAACCAACATATTTATCAGGTAAGCAGTGCTTGCTGGGTAAACACTGACTGTATATTATTTACTGAGGGCCTTGCTCTGATCTTTCATGAATACTGTCTGATGGTTGGGAAAAATACATATTTCTCTTCTTTTTTATATTTCTTAAGCCAAAGGCAGGATTTTTACTTCCATTAAAGATTTATTAAATTCAAAAATAAGGAAATTGCATGGGAAAAAAAAAAAGCCAGCTTTCTCTTTAGGCCTTTCATATTAAAATAACATTAAAAAGGATGAAAACAACGCAAATTAAATTTGTTTCCCTGATTTCTCATTTCTTTATTCATGCTCTTCTGTCTTCTATTAATTTTCACCAGAGCTAGATTGGGTTTTCTCTTAACTCTCAAATTCCCTCACTTTTGTTGGTTTAAGCAATACCCACAGGGGACATTTTTCAAAGTGGTGTGCTAGGATTTAGCTGTGGGAGGCCCATTAATACACCACATAGAATTTTACTCCCCATAATGACATTTAAAGAGAGCTATTTGTTTTGACTGTGTTCTTTGTGTAGGCCTGAAGGTTACCATAGTAAAACCCCTTTGGCAAATGTGCAGTCAGAAATTTCTGGGTTAAAGTGGTAGGGGGTAAGGAGGAGGACAATTCCAAAATATTTCATGAGCAAAATCCTGATAAAAGAGAGGGTCTCTGGGGTCTGGTATGTTCCCATTTCCTTCTCTGAGAAACAAGAGCAAATGATTCTCAAGGCCTGTTCCATCTAACCCTCAAAACCTACACCTTAAAAGCCTCCAATTCTAACCTTTCTGATTCTTGCTACAAATTGAATTTCATGATATTAGTAAGTCAGTTTTTGTTTATGCATATTCAGTTTTTTGGCTGGGATAACAAATGATCATGGAACGTACAGCTTCAGAGGTATTAAACAAGAAAAGACTTTGAAGTTCGATAGTTATGCATTTAAATTCCTGATTTGCTGCTACTAATCAGCTGTCTAAACTTGGATAAGTCACTTAATTTCTCTGAACTCCATTTTCCTCTCATCTGTAAAAATGGAAAAATACTAATATATTCCAGCAGAGTTGTTATGAAAATTGATTGAGATGAAGGATAATTTTCTAACAAAATTCTTGGTCTGTGTTAAACACAAATAAATGTTAGCTTTCCATCTCTTAAAATTTGCTACCTTTTTAGCTAGAATAACCAAAGAAAGATGTGCATTCTCTTTTATTATAACAAATCTTTTGTAAAGTCTTATAAAGACAAGAAAACAATAATCATTATGGTTGCTGTAAACACGCCGCTAAGCGGATTTCATTTGACCCTCCTCAATCTGTTCTGTCTGAATTTTATCAGGTACATCCAAATAATGTAACATCCTCTTCCATTGTGGCTGAATGTTCACATAATGTCTTGATGATTCATGCATTTGAAGGGAAATTGAATTAACCAAGGAGGGAAATAAAAAATTTAAGAATAAGTTTAACAAGATCAATTCTTTTATAATTGGAACGCTTGCTGTCGGCCCTGAAGAATAGCATTTAAAAGGTGTTCATGGTCTGTGACTATCATTTGTAAAGTGAAAACTAAGTTTCTTGCCCACAGGCTTAGCTTAAAATGGTGTCTTTGAAGGGACTTTTTCATGCTAAAGAATCTCACAGCACCTTTATAGCATGTTTTCTCCTGAATTATTATTTTTGTCACTACCTTGCTTTAAACCAAGAGTTTGGTATGGAAACATATTGTATGTTCAACTCCTGGCCTTTACCTTGGCTCTATCAAAATTAGTGTTATTTTTATTCTTACAAATTAGCATAATGTGCTATAGCTCTCCAGTGTTTGACAAGCCCTATGCTACTACTTGTTAGCTGTGCAATTTTAGTCAACTACTTAACATTTCTCAGCCTCAGTTTGTTCATCTGTCAAAAGGGATAATAATTCATTCCTCATATACTTTTGTGAAGCATTAATGGGTAATATTTACTGAAAGCTTCCTATGCACTAATGTGGCAGCTAGATTCCAGAGCTGGCTCCCTGAAGCAACACCTTCTGAGACTGACGACCTTGAATAGTCCCCTCCCGTCTTGAACATGGAGAGCGCCTGTGATGCACTTTAATATAATTAATATTTTAAAAGGTGGATGAGAGTTAAGAGGACATTTTAGGAAAGGTAAAGACCATCAGCAAAAGCCACAGAGTAATTTTGGACATGTGTATGGGATACTAAGAAGACCAACTGACTAGAGGAAGCGTGCTGGAAAATGTAGGAGATAAGATTTGATAGGCAAATACAGCAGGAGTGACATGGGGCCTTGTCTGAGCCTAAACTTTAGAAAGGCCTGGAAGCATTGGCTTTTAGGAGCCCTGAGCTGCCAGGTAAGTAGTCTTGTTCTCTCTGCTGGAGAGAACATCTGTAGAGATGATGGAGAGAAGTCACAGAGAGAAGCAGAGGTCCTGGGAGTATCTGGACAGAAAGAGAGAGAGAGAGAGAGAGAGACAGACAGACAGACAGACCATGTCATCCCAATGGCTGCCCAATGTTCCAGCTATTGTAGAATTCCAGCCATTTGCACCAAGGTCCCAGATATGTAAACTCCATCTACCACCTGACTACAGCTTCATTAGAAAGCCCAAGCAAGACCAGCAAAGAAACTATAGAGCTGAGCACCAGTCAACCCACAGAATTGTGAGAAATAATTAGAAGCTTGTTGTTTTAAATGACTAAGCATTGTGAGAGTTTGTTATATAGCAGTGCAGGTAAACAAAACAGCTGGGTATTTCACATATCTTTCTTCCTTTTCTTTTCATTCTTTTTTTTTACTTACTCTGTGTGTTCCTGACAGTTTAGTTCTTGGTCCCATCCCTCTCTCCTAATATACTTGTATGGAGAGCCGGCTTATATTCTCACAGCTTTAAGAACTCTCTATTTGTGACCCCAGAATCTGTTTCTGTATTTATGTACTTTCATCTACATAATGGAACTGCACCTCCATCAGCTTAGTGAATATTTCTTTTCCTTAAACTCTTCACCATCATCATAATACTATACTATTTAAGGGCTTCACTAGCTATCCATATAACTTTCAAGGCCATCTGCATTTTGTTGACATTGATCTATCAGATCTTATTTCTTTCACTTACCAGCATGCATTCTGTCTTTGTCAGTTGCTCTTCTCACTATCCATCACATAAACAACTACTTTGTGTTCTTACTGTTGGTGCTACTTCTTCCGAAATGTCCCCTCAACTCTCTTCTCGTTTTCAAAATATTTATCATTTCTCCATTTATAACTCTGATCTGTATCTTATGTGAATTTTTGAACATCTCTTTCATTGCTTTTCTTCATCTCCTGTGTTTCTACAGGTTTGAAGACACTATATTTCTTCAAATATTATTTTATATGTTGACTAAAGAGTATCTGTTATTGGCTGCAAATCATAATAGATGCAAGTTGATTTAATATTAAAAATATTCTTTCTTGACTTCTTATTATAAGGCCCAATTCGTGTGCAGAATATCAAGGTTTAGGAAAACATCTGGACATGTGAAGTAGCTTGTAGTTTCCTCTGGCTCACGTACAAAGTACAAGAAGGCGGGGCGGGAGAAGATGGCAGGAAGGTAAAGAGCGTGAGAAGCCTTGCGCTGTGCAAATAGCTTTGTATTTTAACCCATAGGTGCTGGAGCCATGGACATATTTTAGCAGGAGAAGAAAAGTCACTGACTTTTGCTTTTTCAAAATAAAATTGCTGCGGTCAAGAGAATAGATTAAAGGGTTGTATGTTCATGAAAGGGGGCGTGAAATGGTGGTAGTAGGATGAATTAGGAGGCAAAAGCAATCATTAGGTCAGGTGAGAGATGAAAAAGCAAGGATAGGAGCAGTAGCAGTGCAGAAGAGAGACGGAAGCAGCTTAGGAGACAGAGGTCTTTAGAGAGAAGCATTTTTGGAATGTGGTGGCTAATTGGCTAAAGGAGAGAGAATGCAAATAATTCGCAGATCTGACTTGGGAAATTGTGGTACCTCACACCAAGGTAGAGAACACAGGATGTGAAGCAAGCATATGGGGAGGGGGGGAGATAATTACTATTCAGAAGTCTTGAACTTGAACTATCTGTTGAATATAGAAGCGGGGCTGTCTGGAGGGTTATGAAAATATTTTGAAATTTGAGAGAGAGAGGCCTGACTTAAGGATATAAATTTGTGACACATTACCATATATGTGGTTATAGTAGGAGAATTAATGAAATCTCTCAGTGTTTTGATTAAAAATGGATCATTGAAGAAAAATTTGGAGATTGATGACGAAGAGAAACACTTGAAGAATATTGATTAAATGTGATCGAAAAAGGAGTGACAATATAGAAGGCAGGAAAAGAGACTTCCAAGAAGGTGGTCATGATCATGTGTTAAGCATCCATGGAGAGCAAAAGTTCCAGTAAGAACTAAATTGCGTAAGGGATTTTGTTTGACTTCACTGGGGGTTTCATTGAAAGCAGAATGCTCTTGTCTGGGAGGAAGGCGGGAGCTGCAGTGGTTTAAATGTGAGTGGTAGGTAATAAGGAAAGGATGGTTGTGAAGAAAATGAAAGAAGCAAATTAGTAATAGAGGCAAATGTAATGCAATGAGACTTTAGTTATTTACTTATTTTATGATTGGAGAGACTTGAGTAAATGCACTAAAAGAAAGGAACTTGTAGAGCAAGAGAGAGGGGCAGAAAGGGAGAGAGAAAATGTCTGCAGGAAAATGTATAACTTCTACAATTGTGTCCAAATTCCTTGTTTGTATAACCTGTGTTTAAAATCCATTGCATTTGAATTATAGTTAACCGTGATAATTACCTTTTATATTTGCTATATTAAGAAAATTGTTCTATTATATAAACTTTGTCTTTTAGCTAAAAGCTAGTTCGCTTTGAAGGTATTTCTTTCTTTTCCTTAGATCAAGGAACACAAGATCCCACTCAATCACAAAATGTTTAAGAAAACAGAGAAGAACTTTATTTCACTAAGCTTGATTTGTTTTTACAACTACCTGAAGCTGAAATTAGATTGGTATAGTTTATTGGCCATGACTGTAGGTATGCAATTATCTTGGAGTATGAAGTTATCAAATAAACTTATTTTTTCATAATGTTTATTTGTCCCACTAAAGACACTAAAATGATATATTTTGGCTTTCTATGCTGAAATCCAAATACACTACTGAAAAATATAGAAATAAGTAAACAATAGATCTTATAATAAAATAACCTTACTATTTAACATTTTTAATTGCCCAGGCAAAATATCTTCATTATTGCCACAAAGTACCTTCATAAGGAGGGACAATAGTCTGGAGCAATGAATGTTTTACTTTTAGGGCATTCTATGAAAAATATAGCAAAATAGGCTTTGATTGTGAACTAATTAAAGCAATGACCATGTCATCTTCATCTTCTTCCTTCTCATCAGACCTTATTATAATAGGTAAGATTCCTGAATGTCTTCTATATGCCAGGCTTACTACCAGGAACTTTACAATTCTTTCCTTTTATGATCACAGTTAACCAATGAATTAAGAGTAACTGGACAACTATCCCTATCAAACAGATGCTGGGGAGGAAAATTGCTCTTACTTTACTACACAAAGCAAAATTCAAAGGCTATATAGCTTAAGCTTGGTTTTGTTCAGCCAGGGGGGCTGCCATTGTTAGCTAAGTGTCAGTGGCAGCCCCTTCCTCTTAGCCCATCTGAGGAGGCAAAATTTGGACTATATGGCTTGAGGGTGATGTACCTACTCTTTTGTGGAAGTGTAGCTTTGCAAAGCATGAGGCAAATAGGAAATTATCTTCTTATAATTTGGATTAAGTTGTGTTCACTTTGAGAGTTAGGTTTGTCCTTGTAAGGCAGAGGGGTGTGTGTGTGTGTGTGTGTGTGTGTGTGCGTGCGCGCGAGCTCCAAGAACAATGATTTGGAGATTTAAAGTGTGAGTCTGAAAGTCACACTTTCAGTGGGTGACACTAAAAGTGGTGTAACTTAATGTGCTTTCACTCATCCCAAACTGTTTTGCGGGAAATGAAGTTTCACAAACCACAGTGCTTTGTGATTGACTTTAGACTGAGGGTCAGGTCTCATCTGAGCATGTCAGACAGGAAGCAATATTTCGCCTGGCAAATGAGCACTGTGTCTGGGTGAGGCCAGCCCCTGTAGGCAAGAAGTAGTGCTTCCTGATTGCTGAGTGAAGAGTCACATGGTGGAAGTTAGAAGGTGAAAATTCTCTGAGAGGACTATGGACATGAGAGTTTGGGGCAAGGCTAGGAACTGAGACAATTCCGAAGTAAGAATGTTAATTCCTTGTGGAATTTTTTCTTGAAATAATGTGTGCACACTTTTATTTTACTTACTTTGTATATTGTATTTCCACTTGCATATATTCAAACTCTTCTGATACAAGTTTATAGCTTTTGTGTGGAAGAGATTTGGAATGAAGTCAGAGATGGTTGTATAATAAGAATTCTAGATAGAATCGGAGGGAATAGCAGAGGAAGAAATAGTCAAAATACAGGAAGCAGCTCTAGAGCTGTACTGAGCAATATGGCAGCCACTGGGCACACGTCGCTTCTGAGAACTTGGACTATGACTGGTCTGAGTTAAGATGTGTCACAAGTATAGTATGCACACCAGATTTCTAGGCCTACTGTGAAAAAAACAATATCTCATTACTTTCTTTGTTGAAATACTAATATTTTTAATATATTAGGTTAAATGATATATTTTATTAAAATTAATTTACTTATTTTTTTATTATGTTTAATGTAGCTATAAAATATAAAATGACATATATGTCTCACATTTTATTTCTGCTTGGCCATGCTGTTCTAGACTGAAATTGACCCAAGTGGACAGTGGTCTGCAGAAGAACAGAGAGGCACAAAAACTTTGAAAAAGTGACAATTTTGGAGCACACACATGACAAATTGCCTAACAAACTTCCTCTTTCCCCACAGAGGGACATACCTCAAAAGAAAGATGAGAAAGTTGATCTTTGAATTACATAAATATGGTTATTCAATTTTATAAATTAGTAACTTATAGTACAGAGAAATATAAACTATAGCAACTCATCCAAGATCAGATGAATAATTTCTCTTTCAGCCATTCCTAATATTCTGTATTTATCTTGGGAATGCCTCAATCAATATCCATCTAAATGTGATCATTCTCTTCTAATTATAAAGGAAATAATAAAATACTCTTCTAGCCTACAGTAGTGGAAAATAAATATATATATATATTTTTTTGCTACCTTGGTCAAGAGAAAAATTCATTTTCTAAGTTCCACAAAAACTTACGAAGGAGTTTCATAAAAAAGGTTACTACTGACAGATTCAAATAAAGGTCACTAAGCAGGTAATGATTACAATTCAGGCTCTTATTCCTACATCCTAAATTCCCACATCTATATTTATGGTTCATGCAATCAAGCTTTTTGTGAGGTGGTCATACTTTTTTGCCCCCCTACAAAAATATAATACAGCCTTCTCCCATGTGTTGGAAAAATACAGAAAAACATGCAACAAAGAAAATGTTAAAAACATCCATTCTGTCTTGTATTAAAGGAATATTTTAAATCCTTTTATGCATATATGTACACATTTAATCTGTCAATAGTGTTTTAGAACCTGTTTGTTTTTCACTTAACATTTCATCTATAAACTTTTATTTTCTACTAAATATTGTTTTAAAGCAGCTATTTTCAAATATGAGTGCCTTACAGGCAGGTAGAGACAGAGCCGAAGGGAGCTGAGGTGCTGTGGACCTGCTTATGTCAGTACATTATTTTGTTATCCCTGTGTCACTGAGATGTTATTTAAAGAGACAGATTTTCTAATAAAATCAATTTGTATATATTTTACTCTAAAATATAACGATGAAAGACTACTTGATATTCCCTTATTTTGATATTTCATCCCTTATTTAACCAATCCACTTTTAAAGATTAAAATGTGTTTCTTGTTTCTTTTTTATATTATAAATAACAACATAACTATTTTTATATATTTCAGATAATTTTGGTAGAATACATTTCTAAAAGTGTAATCATTCAGCTAGATGATATAACTTATCATTATTTGTCAAATATTTTTTCTGACTTTTGTATCAGTGCACACTCATCAGTGGTATATATATTTTTATTTCACTGAAACATTGCTTACTATGGGTACTATATTGTATAAGATAATTCTGTAATTTGCAAAGCTTTTTCATTGGTTAAATTTCTTTATTTGTGAAATTGAACATGATTTCATATGTTTACTAGTTGTTTATTTTTCTTCATATGTGAGATTTCTGGCTTCTATTCTCACCTCAGTCTTTTCCAAGTCATACTACTCTCTTAGAATTTTTTATAGAGTAATAATATTAAGCCTTGTTAATACTCTTACATGTATTTTTCGTGTTTTCATTTGCTGTTAAGTTTAAATTTTGTTTATAATGTTTTGACATATAGAAATGTTAAATTTTGTGCTTGTAAGTATCCTACAGTTTCCTTAAAAGATTCTTTCTCTCCATTTATACTTAGAAAAGTCTTCTTTACTGCAAGGCTAGATATATTTTCTTCTGGTTCCTTTGTCATGTAAGTTTTTACACAGATATGTTATATATCTGTGGGGGGAAGGAGACATGCACATGTACAATGTGAACTGAAGATTTGTAAAAATTCTTTTTTTTATAAAGAGTGAATTAAATGTCTTATGACCTAGTTATTATCTACAAAGTATACACTGGTTATATTCTAAATTTTTTCTTATACTTGGGTCCCTTTGATGTAATTTTTAAAATTTTTCATTGACCTTTCTATTTTTGCACTTACTTAAGAATTAGTGAAGCTTTATGGTACATTTTAAAATATGAAAGTCCCTATTAATATAATAAAAATTAATCTAAAATATGAAGGTCCCTATTTATTACTTTTTTAAAAATTATTTTTCAACAGTCCATCCACCAGTTTTTTCTTCCAGATAGACTAATTAGTAGAATCTTTAATATTAAAACAAATATATTTCCTATATTTAAACAGTTAGATCATAAAATATTTTGATATATTACTGGACTAAATTTGCTAATATTTTATTTAGAATTTTTATATCTATCTTCATAATTGAGGTCGATGTGTGGTCTTTTTAAAATTTGTTTTCTTTCTTTCTGCTTTGTTTTTCTTTTTTACAATTGTAGTCTGGGTAAGGCTAGCTTCATAAAATTAATTTTAAAATGTTCCGTATTTCCTACGTTCAGGAATAGTTTTCTTAGCATTAGAAACATTTCTTCCTTTAAATTGCGTAGTCTGCCTGGCTTTTCTGGGGAAGTCTTTATTTTTTCAGAACAGTTTTAGGCTCACAGAAAAATTGGGGGAAAAATTGGCAGAGGTTTCCAATACATCCCTGTCTCCACACATGCACAGCTTCCCCCATTATCGACATGCCCCACCAGAGCGGTACATTTGTTACAATCAGTGAGACTTTTCCAGAATATTATGTAGGTAAAGCGTGAGGGGAGACGTATTCTGTAGTTCCATGATGAGGTCTCAGTCTGTTAGTGAGCCTTGTGCCTCTGCACTGTGACGTCTGCAAGTGTTTCTCGGTTTTTCCATCCGTCTTAGGTGGGAGATGAGAGGAAGGCTGGAGTGGGTTGCAGTGGGTGTTTTCCTTTCCCACATGAAAAGCTAGAGCTGACTAGAGTTGGCATTCCTTTTCAGCAAGGTGAGTTAGGCTTTGTTAACACTCCAGCGGGTTAGGCTCTGGGTAACTAGTTTCTCCCGAGGACAGGCCTTGTGAAGAGAGGGCCTTGTTAAGAACAGAGTGCTCTGCCATATTTCAAAATGGTTCCTCTTCACCTGCTTGAAGCTTGAGGAGAATTTTCTCTGATATTTGCTCAGGAAACCTGGTCATGCTCCAGAAGATAAAACTCACAACGGTATGAGGGATCCCCTATGTCTTGGTCCTGGTAGAGCGTTTTAATGCTCAGAGCTGTCTGCACTGAGCCCCTAGCAGTTCCTCAGTTACACTTCCGGGTTTCCTACCAAGGCACTGGTTGCCACGTTTCTGCTAGGGAGTCTCTGCCATGTAGATTTTTGTCCATTTGTCTAAATAAATTTAAATTTCCATGTTTATCTGTTTCATTGCTATTTCAAAGTATTTATACCTAGCTTTATTTATAATTTAAAAATGATAATTTCTCATATATTATTAATGTCTTATCCCTGATTTTAAGTTTACTTTGTCTTGAATTTATTTAATTGATTTTTAGGTAATTAAATACTTAATTTTATTTTGCTTTTCTCATTTAACAATGAAAGCATTTTAAGTTATGAGAAATACGCTTAATACGTATAATACTCTTGTAACTATAAATGCTTAGTTTGGATTCTTCCTTTGAACCTAGGGTTTTATATGAATATTAAAAAAATATCTATAACACTGGGGTTTTGTGGTGGTGTTGTTACTATTTTGCTATTTTATTGCACTTGGGACAAAGATTATTGATGGTGTTGTGTCTGCTTTCTCTGTGTTTGTTTCGTAGGCTTCTTTGTGTCTTATTATGAGATTAGTTTTTACAAATATTCCAAAGCCTACTCTGAGAAAAGGTGATCTCTTAAAACAGCAGTCCCCAACATTTTTGGCTCCAGGGACCAGTGTATGGAAGACAATTTTTCCACGGACCGGGGGTTGGCGGGCATGGTTTCAGGATGTCCAAGCATATTACGTTTATTGTGCAGTCAAACCTTTTTGCTAATGATAATCTGTATTTACAGCTGGTCCCCAGTGCTAGCATCACCACCTCAGCTCCACCTCAGATCATCAGGCATTAGAGTCTCATAAGAAGTGTGCACCTAGATCCCTCGCATGCACGGTTTACAGTAGGGTTTGCGCTCCTATTAGAATCTAATGCTGCTGGTGTGACAGGAGGCAGAGTTTAGGCGGTGACACAAGCAATAGGAAGTGGCTATAAATACAGATGAAGCTTCTTCATTCTCTCACCTACTGCTCACCTCCTGCTGTAAGGTCCAGTTCCAGTAGCAGTCAGTGGTCTGGGGGTTGGGGGCCACAGCCTTAGAACACAGGGCCTACTAAAAAGAAACATTAATTATTCAGATCATTATATTTTTCTTCTTTTTAGCCTTTTTAAAAATCCTATTTCATTTATGAATTTTTACTGCTCATTCAGCCATGTCATTTTTAATCTGAATTCATATTTTTATCATTTCATCATTCATATCTTACTTCATGGAATCTATGTTTTATTGACTTTTAGCAGTCTGAAATTAATTTTTTTTTTGGAAAACTCTTTAGTGTATTGTATCCTATTCTCTGTTGAGTACTTTGTCTTCTTCAGGCTCACAGACGTGTTTTTTCATCTTCTCATATTTGCTCGCCAATACTTCCACTCTGTGCCTGGAGAGCTCTACATATACTGTTCAGATTGTCCTTGAATTCTCATACTGTTCACCTGAGTTAAGTGAGAGTCACCTTCTCAGATTCCATGTCAGAAGGCTGATTTGTCATCCAATTCAAGATTCTACCTTTTGGAAGAAATTAAGAGACATGGCAATGGCCATATCTGGCAAATATGAGTATTTGTTGTGATTATTTTTATAAAATTATTTCCATTTCACTATAGAGTTCTTGCTAGCCTAGTCTGTATGGGCACTTGATGCTAGAATTATGTGGTTTTTAAGTATAGCTTCACACTGAGTCCTTAATAGCAAATCCTTCCGATGGTGAATATCCAATCCTGTGAGATCCTTTTCTTACTTAAGGTAACATGTTTGAAGATCACATTAATCTAGCTTTGTTAGACTCTTCCCCAAATCTATTTCATATGTTTCTATATATGAGAACCTCAGTCGTGGGCAGAGGTTTAATTTTTATCATGGGGAACTTGCCCCCTCAATCTGCCCTCCTTCTGTGTGTGTACATCTACTAGGTATTAACCCGTTTTATTTTTCCATATATACTGATATTCTTATATTTATAATTATGAAATTTAGTTGAATATTAATAAAATTACAGAAATATAAATATGAAAATATTTGTTCTGATGAAAGCTAACTTGACTACTTTGTCAAAGTTTGATAAAAGCAAATTGAATTTAGTGGGATTAAAAGCACTATAAACAATAGAAAAATTTTTGAAGATTTTACAAGATTTTACATTCAGATACAACTGGCATTTTTTTTTTTTTGACTGGGTTTGGCTATGCAAGAAAGATAACTAGAAATACAATCAGCAGATTTTTACTCAAAGAAGAGGACATGTCCTAGTTTCAAAATAGTGCTGAAAGAATACCTATGAACATGTTCTAAGTTAAGGTATGAATCTGTCATTTTTTATGATTCTTAATTCTCATTCTTAATTTTTTTAAGTTGATTGAGCAATGCTTGTCCAATTCTACTTTTGCTATATTTTCTAAAAAGATCATTAACCTTAATAGAGTTCTATTTAATTACTTGGGTTTTCTTCTCACATTTTTTTATATTCTTTATTCTCTATTATACCTCTCTTAGCCCTTTAATTTCAAAGCCCAGAAATGGACAAATTATTCCAGTGATAAATACTACTAAGCTCCATGAACTCCTATGATTCTTTTCTGGTTACGTTAATGTGATTAAAGAGAAAGAATCTCACTTCTTAGCAGAAGCAGTATTGAGTAGACATTTTAGAAAAGGCAGGATAAAGTGGATCAGAGAACGTGCCAGGAATCAGGTTACCTAGATTCAAATCCTGAACCTGCCATTTCCTTAACTGAGTGACTTTGGTTAACTTATTGTAGTTCTCTTTCCCTCAGTTTCCCTTTGGGTAAAATGAGAAAAGCTGCATTGCCCATTTCATATGGCTGTTCTGAATATTAAATGAGTTAATACTGGTAAAGCCTTTTATAATACTGCCTTATTGTCATTAGGCAACTGCAATTCATGAATGTCCCAGGACATTTACTTCTTGAGTTCTCAGATTTTGAGCACTAAACCTAAAACTTACAGTACCCCAAATGTTTCTTCTTTCATACATATAATTTAAAAATCCACATTTTTGATAATATTTTGTTAATAATTTCTTTGAAATTCACAAATGTTTTTGTGTCTGTACGTGTTAAGTATAGGAGCGAATTAATTAGAAATTAGAACTTTCATAGGAAAAAAGCTGCCTGGTAGGCTGAAACATCTTCAGGGGAAAAAAGGCTGGATTATCAAATGTAGCAGTTCAGTGGTTCAATTCATACCTGACAGGCTTCAAAGACTCACTATGCAAATTGATCTCCCAGCCGCTAAGGTAAGGGTAATTAACATGGGTTTGTTGCAAGGATCTGTTCTTCTATCCATTCTTCTTCATGATTATTTTAGTAGTTTAACAATTGTCTGTAACTACTTAATCCACTGTTAGAACAGATATAAAATTACCTTACTCTCGTGTGTAAAATAAGACTTCTACCCTCTTCCAAATGCCCTCTTGCCTGCTTGGTATGCTAAGATTAGCATACCAGGTGGAAATGCAGGAAAACTGGATGCAGGCAAAATAGTCTTTTTCATTCATATAAGTATTTACTGATCCCTTTTGATCTTAGTGGCACATACTTATTAGTGGATTTACTATTGATATTTCTTCTTGATTCATTAGAATGAAGAATGTACGTATGTGTGTGGACGTCTGTCTGTGTGTATGTGTGTGTCTGTGTTTCGCGGTGGGGTTTGGGAGCAGAGCTTTTGATCCATCATCTAGACCATCAAGCATAAGTGGATCTCTCCCTAGCCAGAGAAAACCACACAAGCTCTTAGTAATGTTATATATGATGAAATAATTAAGAATCACATTCAGTGTTACTTACTCACCGACGCATCAAAGTTTCTTTTGAGCCTGTAGGATCTGATTCAAAGGGCATGTTAAGACAATGTTGCCCATTCCCCACCTGGATAAGTGCATCTCTGGGGAAAGGACTTGTAGTAAGTAGCTCAGTACTTCAACAACAATAAATAGTTCTGCTGAATATGGCTTAAAATCTAATAAAATTAGAAATAAATTATATAAAGCTGATTTAAATGTTGTATTGACTTAGAAATTGAACAAATCACTTATTAAAAGTTAGTGGCTTACTAAAATAATCTTGCATTCACTCTTAGATATCACTGCTGGAGAGTAGTGATATCCATTGTTTGAATATCCTAGAGTTCAATTTTTCATTTTTATTCTTAATGGAGATTGAGGTTATTTCCAATATTTTTCCTTATTTCAAATAATGTGTCTATGTCTCTTAGTGTATATATGTGAGATCACATATGTGAGATTGTTTTGTAGGGTTAAACTGGGAGGTTGATGGATGGGTGTTTCTAACTTTACTAGATTTTGTCAAACTGTTTCCCAAGTGGTTATAAATATATACATGCTATGGATTTAATTATGTCCCCTCAAAATTCACATATTGAAGTTCATGTTGGGATTAGTGCCATTATAAGAAGAGGAAAAGACACTAGAGCTCTCTCTTTGCCATATGAGGACACAGAGAAAAGGCAACCTTCTGCAAGCCATGAAAAATGTCCTCACTAGGAACCAAACTAGCTGCCACCTTGCTCTTACTTAGACTTCCCAGCTGTATAATTCAGTGTCTGTTCTTTAAGCCACTCAGTCTATGATATTTTGTTATGTCAGCTCAAGCTAACTAATATAGTACATGACTAACAACCATATGAATTCTTGTATGTAATGACCATCTTTTGATATTGCTTATGTTCAAAATGTTTTCAGTATGATTGCATATGAAATAATAGTTTGCTATGTTGATTGTATTCTCCTGATTATTGAAGTGACCAAGCATCTGTTCAGCACTTAATGGTTTTTCAGGACTCTTCTTCAGTGAATTGCTATATGTACCATTTGCCCTATTTTCAATGATTTGTTTTCATATTTGTTTGTATTAAATTCTATATTGGATACCAATCTATTTTGGTCTATAAATTGTATTTTCATGTTTTAAGTGTTTTTGATGTGTAGTAATTTTCATTTTTATAGGTGAAAAATTTGTCCATTTTTTCCTTTATTTTCCTTAATTTTTATTTATCATTTGAAGTCTGGAAATGTAATAATGCCTCCAGATTTTTTCCTTTTGCTTAAGATTGCTTTGGCTATTCAGGGTCTTTTCTGGTTCAAAATGAAGCATAGAATTATTTTTTCTAGATCCGTGAAATATTCTGTTGGTATTTTGATGGGGCTTGCATTGAATTTGTAAATCACTTTGGGTAGTATGGGCATTTTAACAATGTTGATTCTACCGATCAATGAGCATTTGTGTCATCATCAATATTTTAATTCTACATCAATAGTTTAATGTATTAAATTTATTAACTTATTAATTTGTTTATTTAACCTATATGGACTCATGATTTTCTATTTTATACAATTGGTTATATTCCTATGTTATCATCATTTATTTTGAAGATGAAATTGTCCAGTATTTGGTCACTGTGAGCCTTTTTTCACTGGCTTCTTTTTATTAATACCTTTACCGAGTCCTCATTATTCTTTGAGCACTTCTTTAGTTTCTTGAACAATAAGTTATTCCAGATTCATATTTTTTTCCTCAGCCTTTAGTTATCCATTTCTTTAAGGAGCTCTGATTCCTTATGGTGGTAGAAAACATATCTACACACAAGAAGTGCTCCTTGCTGTGGGGTATTACTCCCACTTTTCTTCCTACCCTACTCTTCCTGTGCATGCTCACTTACTTTGCTCAGCTCTGCCTAATGATTTTACACCAAATTGCTCAGGAAAGGCAGGTAAGAAAATAAGAAGTAGAAGAGGAGAAATCCTCAGTTTGAATTCTTTTTCTTTAAAGAAGTCCTTCAAAACTGTATAATCTTTATGCCCCCTGAAATCCATCCCTACTGTCCATGCTATATAAATTACCATGTTTACCCTTTCTTGTCTGTTTCTTCTCACTAACATATCACTTCTAAGAGGGCAAGGATATTGTCTGTCTGTTCGCTGATTTATTCCAAGGAGATTTATAGAGAAAGGACAGCATTTGCTTCCTTCTGATGATCAAGAGGGACCTCTGCAACTCACGATCATGACGAAGGAAGTAAAGAAAAGTAAAAGGTAAATTCTCTCGAGGTAGAGAGGGACTTTAAAAAAGAATTCTTCTGTCTTAACAGGCTTAGTGTGTTTATTTCTTTTCTGCTGAAGAAATCTCTGCTATTTTATTTCTTCAATGGTTTTATGAGATTTTGAGAAAAATCTGTATTACTCATATAGGGAAAGACCTTCATTTTCTTACAAAATTAATTTCAGCATATACCCTGTAAAAGAGCACTGAATTTATCTGACCCAGTCGTCTATTCTTGGTTTCATAAGCCTAATTATACCAGGAGAATGACAACACATTAGGAGTAGGCTGTTCAAGAAGAAAGGCCCTGCAGAAATGGAAGATGAAAGGTAATTGATCATACAGAAATATTACATTGTCAGTTACAGTTAACCACAAGCTGAATTACATACTATTGTTACAAAATCAGTGCAGTAGTTAGGAAGCATTATTAGCATTATAACATACATTCATTCAGGAAAGCATTTTTTTTGACAATGTGCTTTGTTTTGAGCATTATTCTAGAATCTGGAGATATGTAGGCAGATAAGTTAAAACTCTACTTGTAAAGAACTCTAATCCAGAAGGGAAATCAGTTCATATATGCATAGTAACTTTGCAGTGTGATAAATGCTGGTAGAAATGTGTCAGAATGCAGGGAGAAATCACAACTAATTCATCCTCTCAACATATCAGGGTTATTTAGTTTGGATGAAAGATATACAGGTGCTCCAGGGTTTTATCTTTTCATCACTGCTATTGAATAGCAGGAAGGGTTTCTTCTATGTTGCCACCAGCAGTTTAATGTCTATTGTTTATATACAAATATCAGATTGTACCAGAGGCTGATATTTAGGGATGTGGTTAAAGATTTTGGCCAATATAAGAAGATAATGAGGCATTCAAAAACAGGATGAACTACGACTCATAGCACACTGTGGAAATTTTGCAATCATACCAAGCATATTCATGATGAAATCCTTAGAGCAGCATTTCTCCCACCCACACACATGTGAAAAACCTGTCTCAATCACAGCATTTCTAATGCAAAATACTTTATGTTAACATAGAGTTGCTTATTAGGAGTATTTTGGGAGATGTTTCTATTTTAAAGGATTTTATTTTATTTATAAAAATATTCAAAGAAATAGCCTTTTCACTATCTTATGATTTTTAGGCATAAAGTATATTCTGGAAATAAAGTATTTCTAAATTTGGTTTCACTGGGTAGGGATAAGAAAAGGAAGCAGCTAATCTTTGGCACAGCAGTTTTTCAAATGATGGAAACTTTCTACCTTACCAGTTTGTAGAATTAACTTGGTGAAAGTAAAGGTCTATGCCAAACGTTTTCCTGCAATCTGAGCCAAATGTCTAAGATGGGGATGGAAATAGGGGCAGAATAGCAAATTATTGGATGTATTTGTGCATACTTGTCTTTGAGATCACATAATGTATGAAGAAAAATACATACACCAATTTTTATAAAATCAAGTTTAACTTAATGCAAAAACAATACACATTGGAACCTGGTATTTAGTTTTGCTGGGATGTTAAAATATCTTTTCATTCATTTATTCATTCATTTGTTCAGATGTTGAAATAAGCAATTTTCATTGTGCTTAAACTAGAAATACAACGACGAACCAGATAGACATGGTTGTTTGACCATGGAGCTCAAAGCCTAGCAGGTAAGACAAGCAAACATGAAATTGAAATAAGTGTAATAAATGTCTTAATAAGGAGTGACAAGGTGTCATGGGTGGGAGGACATAGCAGGATCATCAAATCTGGTTTCTGTGTGTGTGTGTGTGCACGTTTGTAGTTTGTGTGTGTGTATGTTCATGCATGTTTGTATGCAGGTGTGTGTTAGGACTTTTCCCAAGAGAAATGATGTTTTTGCTGGTATCTTAAAATAGATAGAGAATGGAATAAATAGAATAGAGTCTCCATTGCTCATAGTGCTAGGGGGAATATGGAACAATAAAAGAAATAATGGCTTTGAAAGCAATCATTTCTTGTGTGTCCTCAGGTAAGTAATTTAACATTCAGATTATATGTAATTTAGGTATCTTTTTACCTTGAAATTCAATGACTTTATTGAATTAATCCTGAGTGGTTAAATTTTTTTCTGCTTTGCAAATTTTTATGACTTCAGATTATCAAGACACTTCACAGCTACAACTTATCCATTTTAATTCTGAAGCTTGTCCACCATTTTTTGAAACAAATTTCTATCTAGGGGCAAATTGTGAATTCTGATTGAGCATAAAGCTAGAAATTCAATAAAAGGAAAGTTTTGACTTCTGAAAGATGTGTTGGCTGGAAAAAAATATACTTCTGCAGTTTAGATTTCTTTTGTACAGTTGAATAAATAGAGGGCATGAATTCTGGTATGATAGATGAAATGCAGTTTCTTTCAAGGTCTGAGGTGGAGAAGAGTTCAGTAAGAGAGCAAGCAACAGTGATATTATAGTGAATTCCGATTACTGAAGTAAACCAACTGCAAGGGATTTATTTCTGTCATGTTATGAGAAGCGTATCTAGGGAAAGAAGAGGAAAAATATTAAAATGTATACTTTCATTCAGTATTTGTTCCACAAATGTTTACTGAGTATTTCTACTGAAGAAGATAACCATGCTGGGCAAATAACGAGTTCAAAGTCTAGCAGAACTGACAGCTATGAAAAATAAATTATTTTATTAGAATAATAGCAATAGTTAATGCTAAACGAGTTCTTATTGGATGTAAGATGTTGGGCTAAGTCCTTCACATGCCTGCTCTGATTTAATCCTCACAAAAAATATCAGAGATGCTACTCATATTAATCTAGTTTTATGGAAAAGCAGACTGAGGCTAGAGAAATGAGGTCAGCATTGTACCCCAGGTCACTAAATTAGTATGGTAATTACTACCGGGTATGTAAATGCAGGGTTTTTTTTTCTGTGAATATTTTAATAAATATTTTATTTTGTAATACTTTTAGATAATACAAATATAGTATCGAGAGTTTCCATATATCCCTCACCTAGTTTTAAGTGTGAGATCCCCTAATGTTACTACGTTACATATCTGTGGTACATTTGCCAACACTAAGAAGTGCACATTGGTACATTGCTGGAAACTAAGCTCCAGACTTCATTTGAATCGTTTTTCTGTTTCAGGAGCCAATCTTTGAAACTGTATTATTTTAAGTCTTAAAACAGTACAAAGAAGCCTCACTAAGATAGTGTGAGAGTGGAGGGGCAGGAAGGACGATGTGGGGAAAGGAGAAAGGGAGATTTTCAAAGAGAGGAGGATGATGCTTGCACTTGGTCTTAAATGTGCGCATGAAATTATTTAAGGAAAAAGCAAAGGGAGAGCATTAAAGACAAAGAGGAAAATATGTTAAAATACAGTACAATTGGGTGAATTGTGAGTGGTTCAAAACTATCGGACCAAATCACGTATTTAGACAAATGACAGGAGGTAAGACTAGGGAGCTAGGCCAGGCTGACAAGTTGAGGGCCTTGATTAGCATGTTTCAGAACTTCCACGTTATGTTAAAATTTTGAAAACTACTGAAGGATTTGAGCAGAGGGATTATAGCTTATCATGTTTGAAAGCTAGATTTGGTGGCATTACGGAAGTGTGGAAGTTGAATTGACCAAGCAAGATTATTTAGAACCTATTATTGTAGTCTGGGTGAGAAATAATAAAAATGATGAAGGACTAACCAAATCTCTGCTAATAAATCAATTTGGAGACGTCATAATCAAAGGTCATGAATGAGTTCAAGTTAGCATCATTTGAGGGAGAGTGAGGCTTCCAGTTTGTTCATTTGCTTGTTTGATGAATGGCTGTGCCGTCCATCAAAATGAGAAATGAATAAAGGTAAATAGCAGTGGGAATATGATTATGAGTCCAATTTTTGACCTTTTTTCCTTAATGTCCTTTGGTAGAACCATTAGCAGGAGACTAACAAGCAATTAAAAATAAAGAGATGGGGATCATATCTGAGATGATAATACAGATTGAGAATTCTTTGCGTCATGTCCACGGTGCTAAAGCGAGGCACAGTGCGATTGTATAGGGTAACAGTAACAGAATCTAAGAACAACAAGGAGGTCTATGGTGAAAATATCAGACTGAGGTTTAAAAGCAACGCTGAGAATGAGCTGGTGGGGAAAGAGGAAGAAAGCTGTAGTAAATCATGACAGAGAAGAAAGAAGAGAAAAGAATTTCAAAAGGGAAACGTGGTCCAACTTTGCCAAATGTTTCACAGTTGTTGAATGAAATAAGAAGTAAAATTTAGGTACTTTTGGCTTTAGCTTCAACACGTGAAGATCTTAGAAGTCATCATCCTCATCCTGCCAACAAGGAAAGGACTGAACAAACTGAAAATCACCAACTTTTCTTGGATCCACTTTAGGACAGAGGTTATGGAGCAAATTGCCATCCCGAAATCTGGAGAGTTAGATGAATACAGAAAGTGAAAGCTAACATTTGTTACCTGGAGCAGAACCCACTGGAGCCATAAACTGGTTAGGGAGCCTTAAATGGGAATTTTGACCGATTGTAGAAGTGAGTGTGGACTAGGCTGAGAGTAAGAAACCCCGGGATATCACATTTTTCTTGGTTCCTTTTGGATCATCAGATTCTCAAAGTAAAGAGTGAAAAAAGATCCCTTCAAAAAGATCCCTTTGGCAGGGGAGGCGGAAAGTAGCCATTGCAAAATAAGCCCAGAGCATTCCTCATAACAAAGGCCTACTCCAGGGGGAAAATACCAGAGCCCTGTCCCACCAGAGGGAGAGGCCTTTCCAGGCCCCTCCAGCTTTTTCTTACCTCACATAGAGGTGAAGAAAACAACAACAACAACAACAACAAAAAACACTAAGAAATACTTGTGGAGCTAACTGCTCAGGGACACAAGCTCACTCTAAGAATAATATTTAGTCGTAAGATTACAGAACGCTCTCTCGCCCCCCACATACTGCCTTTCCCATCAACAAGCTCCAGTAAATAACCATGAATTGTAGCTGAAATTGCTGCAAGAAGCAGACTGTCCGAAGAGCAGTACAAATAGAAGCCCCGAAGTCAAGGAAGGCAAAATTAAGGATACGGGGGGAATTTACAAACTGTGGCACCTACAGGTACAACAAATATTAAACAGAGCACAACTCCTAGCCGCTTTATCATAAAACCTTTACTAGAGGCCAACATACTTGAGTTCCTATTACCTAGCGCATTATGTCTGAATTTCAAAAAAATTACGAGGCAATCTAAACTGCAGTCAACAAAACCAAAAACAAATGTTTTTTGTTTGTTTGCAAACCACATAGTTTGAAGAGACAAAGCACGCATGAGAATCTGACTGAAATAAGATTCAGATTTTAGAATTATCTGACGGAGACTTAAAGGAACTATGATTAATATGTTAAGGGCTCTCATAGAAAAAGTAAGAACAGATGGGTAACACAAGCAAAGAGAGGGAAGTTCTAAGAAGGAAAAAAAAACTGTTAAAAATAAAAAACACTGTAACAAAAATGAAGAATGCCTTTGATGGGTTCACCAGTAAATTAGACATGACCAAGGAAAGAATCAGGGAGCTCCAAGATATAAACTTCCTAAAATGAAATGCAAGTTACAGAAAAACAAACCAAAAAAAAAGAATGAAGAAAACAAAAACAATGAAACAAAATTTCCAAGGATTGTAAGTCAATTTCCAAAGTGTAACCTAGCATCACTGAAATACCAGAAAGAGAAAAAGAAAAGAGCAGACGAAATATTTGACATAATAATGAGAGAACATTTTCCAATATTAATGACAGAAACCAGACCAAAAGACCGAGAAAGTTTCGAGAACACCATGCAGGATAAGTATTAAATGTCTACACCTACATAAATCATCTTCAAATTGCAAAAGCTAAACACAAATAGAGAATCTTGACAGAATCCGGGGACAAGAAGGAAACAAAAAACAAAACAAAACAAAAAAACAACTTGTAAATATAATAGTAGAACAAGAATAAGGATTACACTTGGCTTCTCATTAGAAACAATACAAGCAAGAAATGAGAAACATGAATTATTAACACTTAAACTGTGGAAAGAAAAAAAAAAAGCTCACCAATCTAGAATTCTACATCCAGAGAAATCATCCTTCAAAATGGAGGAGTAATAAAAACTTTCTCAAGCAAGTAAAAACTGAGGGCTTTCATTGCAGGAGAACTGCCCTGCAAGAAATGTTAGAAGTTCTGCAGGGAGAAGGAAAATAAGTTATACAATGAGAAATTTTTATGTACATAAAGGGAGAAAGAGAAGTAATAAATGAAGGTAAAATAAAATATTTTATTTTTCTTACTCTTAATTGATCTAATAATCATTGAAAGCAATAATAATAACAATGTGTGGGTGATTATAGCATATGGAAAAGTAGACTGATAACAGCAATATCATAAATAATGTAAATAGGAATACAGAATACTCGGCTATAGGGTATTCGTGTTAAAGGTGAAGCAGCATTGGATTATTTTACATTGGATTTAGATTAGTTGTGAGTGTATATTATAAACTCTAGGGCAACCACTAAAACATTTAAAGATATATATAATAGATATGCTAATAGAAAAGATAAAATGAAATCATATTAAAACCAAATAAAGCCAGATGAAGCAGAAAAAGAATGGAAGGAAAAAAAATAAATGCAGTAAGTAGGAAACAGTTACAAACATGCTGGATATTAATCCCACTATAGCAATGATTACATTGAATATGAAAAGTCTAAATACACTAATTAAAAGGCCCAATTCTATGTTGCCTACAAGAAATATTCTTTAACTATAAGAACTCCATTATCTTAAAAGTAAAAGGATGGAGAAAGATATGTCATGCTAACACTAATCAACAAAAACAAAAGCTGGATTGCCTATATTAATTTCAGACAAAATGTATGAGAAAAATCATCAATGATAAAGAGAGGCATTACATAATGATAAAAAGGTCAATTCTCCAAAAAGACATAACAATCCTTAACATGTAGGCACTTAGTAACAAAGTATCAAAATACATGAGGCAAAAACTGATGGAACAACAAGAGAAATAGACAAACCCCTATTGTAGTTGAGACTAGCACCCCTCTTTCAGTAATTGATACTGCAGGCAGAAAATCAGTAAAGATACAGTTGATCTGATCAGCACTGTCAATCAACTGGATCTGATTGACATTTATAGAATGCTCAATCTGGCTACAGCAGAATATGCATTCTTCTTTAACTCACATGATTAAGTCACCCAGATAGACCACTTTCTAGGCAATGAAACATACCTCAACACATTTAAAAGAAGAGAAATCACACAACGTATGAACTCAGACCACAGTGGAATTAAACTAGAAACCAATCACAGAATGATAGATGGAAAATCCCCAAATATTTGGCAATTTAATGACACACAATTTAAGTAACACATGGGTCAAAGAAGAACACCTGGGTCAAAGAAGAAGCCTCAAGAGAAATTAAAAAATATTTTGAACTAAATAAACATGAAAATATAACTTGTCAAAATTTGTAGGATGCAGTGAAAACAATGCTTAGAGAGAAATTTACAGCCTATAGGCATACATTAGAAAAGAAAAATTAGGAGATCATAGATCACTTTAGGTAGGGAGCTTCGGTCAAATAATGGGACCTGACAACTGTTCAGTGAGGAGAAAATAGATGAAAGAAATACATTCACAAGTTTAAACTAATCTTTTAAAAAGCATGCTTGTGAGATATAGTTTAGGAATGTCCAGAGAGCTACGGCATGAGCTGGATCCAAATGCGTTAATGGCCTAACATACCTATACATCAGCTCCTTGTGATGTCTTTGTTTTTTCTCCAGTTTAACTTTTGGAATACTCCTCCTAAAATTGAAGGAGACATCCAGCAAATCACTAAGTATTTTCAGTATACATGTAGTTCACTGGATTGCATATGTGAGTAGATTACTGAGGGAAGGAAGAAGGATACATCATAGCTCAAGTAGGGATGGCAGTTGGAGAAAGGAATGAAAAAGTGATCCAGGGAAGTCTGGAGGCTGGCCCAGTGGCCTGGGAAGAAAATGCCAAGGCTGACACCACACAGGGAGGGGACCTGGCAGTCAGCCTGGATTCCTGCATCTCCCACCACATGTCGTGCAGTGGCAGTTCTGCCAACTTTGTCTGCAAAATGTGTCTACATGGGCCCGCACCTCCCCTGTTCGCTGCCGCTGTCCTAGCGGAAACCCACCATCTGGATTACGGCAGTGTCCTCCACGCAGGTTTTGCCAACTTTCTCTCCCTCTCCTGTCCCATCCATCTCTACTCAGCAGCCAGATGGATGATTTGAGAAGTTCCCACTCAAAATTCTTTTTCCATTGAAATATTCTCACTAGCTGCCATTGAAAAAAGAATATAATCAATAATAATTTCTTTGGCCCGCAAAGTTTTGAGTTAACTGAATATTTGTACAATGTCAACATCATTTTCAGCCACTCTGCTTATTATTCACTCTGGGCTTGGCCTTCACTCAGTGCGGGTCTCATATTTCCTTTCAAAATACTTCCTGATGTATTTAACTGTTCATTCACTTTCTTATTATCTCTCTCTACACTAATCAATAAACTTTAGATGGTCATGGTTTATCTTTGTAGCCAAAACATAGCTCAATAATTATTTATTGAATAAATGTGTGAACATCTGAGGTCCGTTTGGGGAGGAGAGAAAGTGAGCGCTGAGATTTCTAACTAGACTGGTCACTGACGTCATTTTGAAAACATTCAAGGTCTTTCAGAGTTTTTGATAACTGAACTAACGTAAGCCAGTCTAAACAGAAGCTAATGTAATTGTTCTTTCTCTCCCTTTCCAGATTATGATACAAAATTATGGGGTATAATAGTGTTAAATATTTACTCAAGTGCATTCTACTTTTTGTTGACTGTTCATACACTAAATATAGGGAATTTTTATCCTCCTTAGTAATATATATATTTCTAAATTTTGGTTCATTTGATTTTAAAATACAAATTAATGCTTTGGTAATGACACTATTAATAGATATGATTTATTAAATGTCTTTCATATACAAGAAAGACACTCTTCTTGTATGTACTGTCTCATTTAACCTTCATAACAACATCTAGCTGTCCATATTATTATCCAAAATAGGTATATAAGGAATCTGCAGGTCAGAGAGCCTTGGTAACTTGCTAAAAATCACATAGCCTGTAGATGACAAAGTCAAATCTTAAGATCAGGACTGTTGAGCTTCAAGATTTGTTCTCTCTACTGTGTATGGCCTGGCCACCCAGCCATCGTTTTTTGGCTGAACTGATGATTCATTCTTAGAGGAGCTAGATTTTCAGCAATGGATTTACTTTGGATATATGATATGTAAAAAACACTTAAATATAAATATTACATATAAAAAAGCAAATGTTCTAATTGTACAGAAGTTTTGATTGGGATATTTTGTTGAGAAACTTGAACATATCATCATGTCTTCTTGAAGCTGAAACACCTAATTGACTCAGTCAGATCACTCCCAGTGAAAAAGAAAATGAACCACTGGAGTGAAAACAATTACCCCATTGGAATTTCCTCTCTTTGTTTTGGCTAATGTCACGGCTATGTGTTTTGGTTATAAAAAGATCTCTTTCCTTTCACCTTTCCAGGCTTCGGCTCCTCCCTAAGCAGACAGTCCAGCATAGGCTCTTCCTCAGCATGCTGGCCCTTGCCAATAATCACTGTCCTCTTACCGCCTTGCCAGCCCCATGGAAACTGGGGACTCCGTGTCTTTTTCTTAAGCTCACATCTCATTGTGGAATGCTGTGGCTGGCTCTCCAGCTCTGAGGCTGCTTTCTGTCCTGACAACAAAACCTACATTCAGACACCCATCCCAAGAGTGGCCTTTGTAACTTCACACACTGGGGCACTCACTCCAGGACGTTTAGCTGCTCTGTTATCCATTTATGTGAAGTGACCTGAAGTCCCTCTGGGAATGGTAAGGGCAAGGTCAGAGCACAATGGGGTTTCCTTGAGAACATGGCTCTCTCTCGTATTGTCTCATCCTCCTTCACTTCAGTGATTGGCAGCAGGCACTCTAATTCCTACTCCAGAGAGAATTGTTTTTCCTTAGTCCTTAATAAAAGTTTAATAGCAGATAGAGCACTTTGGAGAGAGCTCATGCTAGTGAGATTTTATTTCACCTAATATACCAGCGTATGATCCACTTGAGTAATCTATGGGCTGTTGTAAATAAAGTAAACAACATATATTTACAGAACTAAGCAAACTGCATTTTATGATGCCATCCTTGAAACTTTCCCACTCTGATCAGTAATAGCTCTCCCTCTCATTAGCGCACATCAGTGAGACGCTCCTCTAATTAGCTATAAACTTACTGCTGCATAGCAGTCATTTCAAGTACTGTTTGTTATTAAAACAAATACCTGGAAATTACACTATTAGTAATCCAATTTTAAGCCCAACATTTCAAACAAACTTAACACCCTCATGCCCACATGCAACATGCTATCAGCAAGTTTTCTTTATACTTGAGGACCTCCAACAAGCCAGGATCCACCAGGAATATGCATGAAGCCAGGCACTGAATAAAGGCATTTCTTCAATATTGTGATTACTTTGGAAGAGAGGCAGATTGACAACAATTTTCGGAGAGGTGGAAATTCTAGTCTCAGTATGCCTACTTGAGTTCAGTTTTATCTAATCAATGCATATTTTGAAGCGCTCACTCTGTCCCAGGCACTGAAGCAACAGAATTGATGAAGTTATGTATTTCTTGGCCATCAAGGAACTTACCACACTGTAGGCAGTGGGTTGAGGGAAGTAAGTAGGCATGTGTACACATAAACTTAGGGCATCGCGGTGGGGACAGCCAAACGGTGTCCAGCGTGCTCTGAGAGGATTGGTGGATTTAGCTTAAGAGAAATGGGCTTGAGAAAGAGGATTTTTAGGTTTATTTGTATTTAATGTAACTAACAAAACATGGGTTGTTCGCAAGGTAGCACAGCATAATTTAAAGGCAATGGGAGTAAACCCTCAGTTTTGGTCTCACTAGTGCCTTTCGTTAGCTGTGTAATAATTTCTGCCATTTACTAACTGAGTTGCCCTGTGTCTTTGTGTGATTTTTAACTTGGAGACGTCATGAGTGTGGAAATGATGTGAGCAAAACTTAAAGCACAGTTATCTGACAGGAGCAGGTTCTCATCAATTTCTGCTTTTTTCCCTTCCCCTTTCTCCCTGTGCTTTCTCCCCTTCCTTCCTCACCCCAGACCCTTCATCTAGAATCCCAGCCCTTTCACTCCCTTCCAGTTTTACTTAGTGTCCTTCTTCCACGTTCGAGTCATTTCCTCTGCCTGGAATGCCCTGCCTCTCCTGTCCTTGCTGGGCAGGTCAGAATCCTGTTCTTTCCTTAACACGTACCATAAATGCTGCTTCCTCAGCCAGGCCTATCCTGATCTCTTCCACGCACCGTTTGCTTCTGAATTTTCATCGCATTTTGCATATCTTTCCTCATTCCCGTCATGTTACATTGTACGTTGTAGTTACCTAGATACATGTCTTATTTCTTGTAAGCACATTAAGGGTTGGGGTTAAATTGTCTGATTAATCTGTAAATCCAGCACCTAGCACAGTATCATGAATATGTAAGAGCTATTCCATAATTATTTTTAAACTAGTAGAGGTTCTTACATTAGTTAAATAAAACCTTAAATGTTCTTGGATTTGAAACATTTTATATGAAATTTTTCTAACAACATAGTATTAAAATCAGAAGATCTAAAGATTGTGTATTGAATCACCATAGGACCAATAGGTTAGCCTTATGTAGTCTTTACTAAACAAATGATAAGAAGGTCTTTGTTCAAAAGCATTTTCTTATTAGACAAAGAGCTCATTATATCCTTCTCCTAAAGTTTGAGTTGGGATCAGTAGAGTTTCCTTAAATTGAAAAAAAAGAAGGAGAAGAAAAAGAGAGAGAAAACAAGAAACTTGCCATGTAATCAGCCATTAAAAGCCATTGAAAACCGTATGTTTAAAGAATATTTAATGACATGGGGAAATGCTTCTATGGATTATTAAAAAAAATTGTAGGATGACAACTTGATTAACTTTAATTTTAATATATTATATAAATTTAATACCAGACAAAGTAAAATATATGGAAATGTAACCAAATGTTTTAAGTAACTACATCTGAATAAAATATAATGCTACTGATTTTTTTCTTCATTTTATTTTTCTGTATTTTTAATATTTTTTCAATAAATGCTTATTTTTATAATCAGAAAAACAATGATGCTGTTAACTTCCTACAATGCACAGGACAGTCCCACAGCAAAGGACCATCCAATCCCAAATGTCAATATTGCTAAATATTGCTGTAATGGAGGGAAAGCAACCAAAATATCCTGAATGTGGAATTACTTTGCCAAACCATGGTACATCACTCAATATAGTGGACTATCGTGTCTTAAAACATACACTGCCAAAATGTTTACTGAGATGTCAATTTCACCAAGGCTTTCTTATTCTGAGCAGTCCATCCTTCCTCACACAAATGCTTTTTGTTATATTCAAAATTATATTGTCCTTGTTGCGCACATGTTCTTACATCCCTAACAAGAAGGAGGATTCTTTGGCAGTAAGATAGGCATTTATTTACAATTTCAATGTAACCTACACAGTGGTAGTACAAGAAAATTTAGTGGTTATGGTTAATCATTCATAGCCTTTTAATCTAAATACTCTTTCACTTGTGCCAAACTCCAACTCAAACAATATTCTTCAATATCATGTCAAATAGGTAATGCTAAATCTATTTATCTACCTACATATCTACCATCCATCTATTTTTTTGCCTACCTATCCATCTCTCTAAAAATACTATAGTAGATTGTAGGCCAAGAGGAAACGTTGCAGAATTGAGTGTAGCTCCTGGGATCTTAGGAACTCGGGGTACAACAGAAGCAGTCTCATTACCTCTCATCTCTGTTTCTCCCTGTGTGTTCATTTAATTCTTTCTGGCTTTCCTAAATAATGAGGATACGACTTTTACCGGCTCTGAGGTCACATTTTATGTACTCATGATGATGAAGGAAGAGATTTTTTTATGACGACTTAAAATTCAGCACAAAGATCCTGGAGACAGCCATTGGCTCAGCTTTGTTATATGCTATATTTAGACCGGACCATGGACAGGGATATGGGTTATTATTAACGTAGTATGAAGTGACTCTGCATGAAGCTGAAGGGAAGATGGTTCAATTAGCATAATAATGGCTCTATGCACTCCAGAGCTCAATGTTCATGTGGTAGATACTCCCTCATTCCCTCAAAGAGGATATTTGATTTCTTGAGAGAAACATTTTTGCATTCATTTTATCTATTAGTGTTTGTGAAAAAAATTAAACTTTTTAATGTCATCTTGTTTTAGTTCTCCATTGATAGAACATGAAAAAGGCATCAAACTTAATGTTTCATGTTTCTTTGTTCATTAGCTATTACGTAGGATTATCAGTATAAAACTAATGTGAATGAAAGTATTCAGCTACACCACCCCAGTTGTGCCTGTCCCTTGATATTTCCAGAGATTATGTCAATGTGCCACACAGCCCCAAGGCAGTGCAAGGACATTGTATGGAGGAAGAGGCCATATTTATCTTTAACAAATCCAGATGATTCCAAGATCAAAATATAACTTCCTAAAATGTTTTCTTGGCATTGACACAGGAAAGTGACTCCCAATGCTGGAAACCTCTTGAGGTCCAAGTGGGTCCTTGGCTTTGCCCAAGAAAGAATTCATGAGCAAGCCGACAGTATAAAGTGAAAGTGAGATTTATTCAGGAACTGGAGAAAGTCTAATCCACAGACAGATGTTAGTTCTCACTGCAAAAGAGGACTGGCTCCCTGGTTCCTGTTGTCCTTCTATTTAAGCAACTATTTAATTATAGGCTAAAAAGGGAAGGAATAATCATGAAAGGGATGGTGTTTTCCTGGAATCAGGGTGACACTCTCTGTTTCTTCACCATCTTGGTTCTAACCCGTTGGAACTTGCCCTGCCTCCATCCTGTTTTGATCAGGGTAATTTGAAACTTTGTTTTGAGACTTCCCGACTCAATTAGGTAATGCTGCAGTGATGCCCAAAGCAGTGCCTTAGGCAGTGCCTGCAGCAATGCCCAAAGCAGCACCTAAAGCAGTACCTGCCAGTTCCCTGCCTCAGCATCACTACAAGTTATGCTTAAAAGAAAATGCCAACCAAGATAATCAAGAAAGATGCTTTCAAATAACACTTTAGCATTGAAACACTACTCCTCGCAATGTAGCTTTGATTGGTGGAACTGAAGGACAGGAATAATGACCAGAAACCTAAACAACTTATGTGCTGAAGTGAAAGAGACTGGACTTAAGGTAGGGAGTGGGGAATCCTGTTATCCTAGAGGAAGAAACGCTAAGAAAGAAGGGCAGGAATCAGGATAATCCAGAGGAAACCAGAAGTAGGGCTGGTGAGGACAGAAAGATTCTTCTTGAGGAAGGGCAGTGGGTAGCTAGCATATGTCCACCCTGTAGCCCCTGTTTATTGTCCCAGCACACTTAGGCCTCCAGACCTCTGCCAGTTTCTTCCATCTGCTTAACTGGCCCTGTAATTCTTTTTCTTTCTTTTTTTTAAATTCTTTTAACACCTTTATTGAGATATAATTCATATACTGTAATATTTACCCATTTAAAGTATATGAATCAATGGTTTTAAGTATATTCACAGAGATATGCAACCTTCACCATAATCAAATTTCAGAATATTTTTATCACCCCCACAAAGGGAACCCATATATGTAAGAATTCATTCACCCATTCCTTCCTCCACCCTCAGCTCTAGGAAACCACTAATCTACTGACTGTCTCTAGAATCACCTATTCTGGACATTCGATATAAGTAAAATTATGTAATACATAGCATTTGTGACTGGAACCTTTCACTTAGCATAACATCTTAAAGGTTCAACCATGTTGAAGCATGCATCAGTACTTCATTTCTTTTTATGGCTGGATAATATTCCATTATATTTGTATGTTACGTTTTATTTATACATTCACCAGTCATTGAATGCTTGGGTTGCTTCTACTTTGGGTTACAATGAATAATGATGCTATGAACATTATGAACAAGTTTTGTGTTGATACACATTTTCATTCTTTTGAGTATATATCTAAGACTTAATTGCTAGGTCAAATGTTACGTCTAACATTTTAAGGAAATTCCAGACTGTTTTCCAAATTGGCTTCTCCATTTTACATTCCTACCAGCAGTGTATGTGGGTTGCAATTTCTTTACATCCTCACCAGAACTTTTCATTATCTGCCTTTCTAATTTTAATCATTCTTGTGGCATGATTGGTATCTCATTGTGGTTTTGATTTGTATCTTCTTAATGATTAATGGCATTTACCATCATTTTATCTGCTTATTGGCCATTTGTATGTCTTTCTTGGAGAAAACTTTTGAATTAATTATCTTTATTATTGGCTTTGTAAGAATTCTTTATATGTTTTGAATACAGATTTCCTTATTGCATATATTCACAATATTTCCTTCCATTGTGTGGGTTGTCTTTTATCTATCTTAAAATTAATATTCCTTAAATTAAATCTTGATAGAATAATGTATTTCATCAAATTTGAAAAGTCTTTAGTAACTATTTCTTTAAGTGTTTTTTTTTCCTGCTTCTTCCTTTCTGTTCTCTCATTTGATATTCGTATAATGTGTGTTTTTCTGCATTTAATGATGTCCCGCATTTCTCTAAGGATCTGTTCATTTTTCCTTATTTTCCCCTCTATATTTAGATTGCATAATCTTTATTGATCTGTCTGTAAATTAGATGATACTTTCTTCTGCCAACTCAAATCTACTATTGATGTTGAGTCTCTACAGCAAATTTTTTATTTGGATCATACTTTTCTATTTTAGAATTTCCTTTTTTGAAAAATTTCTATTTCTTAATTGCTATTCTCTATGTGATGAGACATTATTACCATATTTTCTTTTAATTCTTTAAATATACTTTCTGTTAGATCTTTGAACATACTTACAATAGAAGCTTGAAAGTCTTTATCTGCCAACTTCATTTTCTCAAAAGTAATTTCTATTCACCAGTTTTCCCTGCCCCACTGTGTATGGGTCACACTTTTCTGTTTCTTTGTATGTATTACCATTATTTGTTGAAAACTGGGCATTTTAGATAATGTCATGCAGCAACTCTGGATATTGATACCCCCTGGGGATTTTTGTTGTTACCTGCTTATTTGTTTAGTGACTTGGTTGAACTTGTTTAGTACAGTTTATTTCCCCCACAGTGTACAGCCTCTGATGTCTCTTAGTGATCCCAGCATTGGGCATGTACAAAGTTTCTGTCACTACTAGGGATGACTGGAGTTTTAGCCAGGCTCTTTAACTGCCTCTTTCTTTGAGCAACCGATTAATCCTCTAGATGTTCTATTTCTACTGCTGCAATAGAATTTTCTCAGTTTTTGTTTGCCTAAGAAAAATCTTTATTTCTCCTTCACTTTTGAAGGATAATTTTACTGGATATAAAATAGGTCAATGATATTTTTCTTGTAACAGTTAATAGTTTGCATTCCATCTTCTTTTTGATTGCATGGTTTTTGACAAGAATCTCAGAAGAATATAATTCTTATCTTTGTTATACTATTTGCAAAGTACTTTCTCTTTCAAGATTTTTTCATTGTCTTTGTTTTTGGCAGTTTGAGAATAATTTGCCTAGGTTTAGAAATTTTTTAGTATCTACCCTGTTTGGTGTTCTGGGAGATTTCTGGGTATATGGCTTTGTTTTTGTCATTAATTTTGGAAAATTTTCAGCCACGATTCTTGTGCTAATAAGAACTAAGGTCATTAGGCCTTTAGTGTCAGGTTTTATGTTACATGGCTAGAAGTTTGGCTGTGTTTAATGTTTGCTGCAGCTATAGATGACAAAGGTTTCAAATTCCCCTAGCGTTTTTATTTTTGTCTCCCTTCTTGATTTTGGGGCTTATCTTCGTACTGTTCCTGAAAGAGCATGTGCTTCTTGGAGGTCTTTCCACTATAATCCACTGTTATTTCTTGGACATATATTGGTATGATGATATGGTATGGGGGAGAAAGAAAATTCTATAACTTCATGATTAAATCTTGTTTTAGTGGGCCTGTGTTTCTGGTCTATGATGATTTCCTCCCACTCTCCATTAGGTGAGATAGGAATTTTAAAGGGTACTGGTCAGGAAGTACCCATCCTTTAGGTGGGATAAGGCTCTGGTAGAGTCTGTTACCTTGAAAAGTAGGCTTATGTATGTTATATAGAATACTCTGGACCTATTTTAAAATGGTTACTTTCTCTCCACCCCTCCAAAAAACAAGGAACATTTTTCTTTTCTCTTCACCATGAAACCTGTTTGGGTTCTTGGAATTTAAATCTACAAAAGTGAAAATGTCCCCCCAAGTCTGCAGCCTCAAGGATTCTCACTTTCATACTAATTCTCACTCTCTAATAATTTGTCAGAATTATAATTTGAGTGCTTTTACTAGTTTATGGCTCCATCTGCTTTTCTTTTTTGAAGGTAATATCTACTGTGATTCTTTCTATCCTCCTGACTCTCCAGATTTTGGGGTGTCAGTTAGCCTTGCTACCTCACTTTTCTGATGGCTCCAAGTGAAGTGATTGATTCTACTTTGTTCAGTTTGATTCTTGTTAGGACAAGAGCGATAACTTCCAAGCTTTCTACATGTTAGAAATGAAACCAGAAGTCCCAAATAATCTTTAAAGGCATTTTAATGATTATTAGGTTCTGTTTTAAGATCTTTTGGAATACGTATCAAATATTATACCCATGATAATTCTTGTTCTATTCTGAAAAATTCTTAAACATTTAACAAAATGTTGCTTAATAACAATATTCTCTCGTATGTAATCTCCGGAGAGCTATCAGACTCTTTTTGTGATTATCGTACCCATGGTAACTCTTACTCTATTCTCAAAAAGCATTCAAGAAAATGTTACTTAATGATAACTTTTATTCCCCAATATGCAATCTCTAGGGAGCTATCAGCCTCTTTTTTTCAATAAAATTTTGATCACTGTTTATAAGGAGGAGGAAATTAATAAACAAATGTCCTCCCAGTAGTTGAAACTTTGAGATTTGAATTTTTCCTTAGCTGAACATAGCTCTAAATAATAAAGCTTCCTGAAATAATCTGTTATAGCTTCACCAGGCTGCTTCACCAGCTGCTGTTCTACTTTCTTTATTTTGTAAATTATTATGTTATTAATTTTATTTTCCCTTGCATTTAAACAAGTCAAATATAAAAATGAGGAGGAAGGAAAGGAAACTAATTTCTTAAACAATTTGTTGAGATTTATCATTGAAGCACAAGATTTTTGCAATTGGCTGTGCCAATTATACTATATTTGTATTTTTTAAAATAAATCTAAACATATAGTTTCTTTCTAAAATTTATTTGCAATAAGAATTTTTTGGCAGTAGGCACATGTTACTTTTATTTTGTAACTATCAAGCAATGCATGATTTTCTGAAATTAATTGTCTGAAATATAATCATATAAGACTACTCTATAATTGCAATTCACATATCCTCAACCTAAGGTTTAACAGAGATACAATTATTTCAATTTACAGTGTTTATACTTAAAGATTATATTACTGACTATATTATTTTTCTGCTACTTATATTTTTTAAACAAATATTAAGAAATGATAGTTAAGTGGAATATATTATATATTTCTATGTACTATTTAATCTCTAATCTCTTCAAAACTAATTTTGTCTTGCCAAAAAGTGTTGTGCATTATGTATAAGATAAAACAGCATATAAGTAGTGCTTTACATATATTTTTATGTGATACGATTTTTTTCTTACTGGTTATTTTATGTATATTTATTCTTTGCTTTTACATCTTATCAGATTTACTTTGAGAGCTTGAGAGTCAAGAGGTATATATTATTGTTTTGTCTGTATGGTTTTATCTATGAAAAATTATGCATCCTTTTCAAATGAATACAAAGCTTTTCTCAAGATAAATATATTCTGGGCCATAAAATGAGTGTGATAAACTTAAAAGGAGTCCAATCACACAAAGTATGTTCCCTGATCATAGGGCATTAAATTATGAATCAATAACAGAAAAATATCTGGAAAATCCAGAAATATTTGGAAACTAAATAACAAAATTCAACTTAACAGGTATTTCAAAGAAGAAAAAAATATATTTTTAACTGTATGAAAATGCAAATGCAGCACATAAAAAATTATGGCATGCTATTACTGCCGTAATTACGGAAAATTATAACTACCAAAATAGTAGAAAAGAAAAAAGTCTCAAGTCAGTGTCCACAGCTTTTTCCTTAAGAAACTAAGAGAGCAAATTTAACCTAAATTAATAAGAGAAAGAAAATAATAAGAGCAGAAATCAATGAAGTAGAAAACAGTAACAACAATAGAGAAAATCAGTGTAACCAAAAATAGTTCTATGAAATAATCAATGAAATTGATAACCCTCTATCTAGCCAGGCTAACCAGAAAAAAAAAAAAAAAAGAAAGAAAAACAGAAAGAAAAAAAGAAAAAAATGAAGGCACAAATTGCCAATACTAGGGTTGAGAGAGGTGACATCAATACTGATTCTACAAACTATTAAAAAGAAGGCAAAGAAATATTCTGAATAACTCTAAGGCAACAAATTTAACAACTTAGATGAAGTGGACAAATTTCATAAAAGCCACAAATTCCCGATACTCATTCAATAGATAAAGTCTTCTCTAAGTTAGTAAATAATATGAAGAGTTCCATATCTATTACATTGTATTTCTAATTGCAAACATTTCCACATAGAAAATTTCAGGCCAGATCACTCGTTGGTGAATTCTTCTAAACATTTAAGGGAGAAATAATATCTAAACAAATGCATCCAGAAAGTGAAGAGAAGTTAATGCTTATCAACACATTTTCTGAAGCAGCATTATCCCAATTCCCAAACCAGGCAAAGATATCACAAGAAAAGGAAACCACAGACTGATATCCTTCATAAATATAGATGCAACAATTCTTAACAAAAACTTAGCAATTAAACTTAGTATATGTAAAAATATAAGACATCATAACTACATGGGGTTTAACCCAGGAATTTAAGATTAATTTTACATTCAAAAATCAGTCAACATTGTCAAGAAACTCTATGGACTACTTTGACAGAATAGGTTTTTGAATGTAACAAGATAAGTCAACTTGAGTGGTAATATATTTTGGGAAATCAGCTCACTACAAATTGTGACTGTAAACATTGTACTGTAAATGCTTTGTAGTTTTCCCCCAATAAGAACAAAAATAAAAAATAAAAAATAAAAAAAAAATTAAAAAGAATCCTGCCTGTATCATATGATCCATCAATATCACACAGTTAGTTGTTAGAGTACTAAAGAGATTTTTAATTAAATATATTGTATAATTGCTTATACTTGTGATTTTTCATTATATTTCAGTGTATCATTATAATTTTTTTGTTTTGACTAGAATAACCCCTTCAATAATTATATCACAAAATTGAGAATTTCTTTTTTTTTTATTATTAAGTGTTTGGAGACTTCAAAAGAAGTTGCAGTATGGAAATTCAGTAACAGTTATTTTTATTCTGATAATGTAATTGGAACAACACTCTCATAATTGTACTAAATTGTCCTAATGATCAATTTAAACTTAGTTTTATTCAAATATTAATAAAAGTTTCTCATAAGAGAAGATAATATACTAAAGCAGATTCATGAATAAATGATAAGTAGATTAAAAGTAAAAGCATAAAATATGCCAACCAGAAAGAAAGTTTAGCAAATATATTGTTTGGCTTATTTATTGTGAGGAAAAACGCTTTTTGAGATGAAGTAAATCTAGGCTAAACCATTTATCATAATTTAAATTATGAAAAGCATTTAGTGATTCTGAAACACTCATTAATTGATTCATTTATTTATTGAATGAATATTAACTGAAAACCTGCTTGTGCCAGGCGCCATGGTAGATGCTAAGGATAAAAAAATTAAAATAACAAAGTTGTTTCCTTTGTTATATGAAAGAGCCCATATGCCAGCAAAGGAGACGGGTATGTAAACAAAAAATCTAATGTACTCCAGTGAGACAGACGATAGACACACTTTCTACATATACAGACAACCCATCCTGACAGAGTGGATTTACTCAAATGTGAAAGGCTCCAACCAAAACTTCACAGAGGAGCTCTGGTGTAGAAAAAGGAAGAATGATTTCATACACTTGTAGAAATCTAAGACTATTCTATCTAATTGACCTGCCTAAAATACTGAATCAATTAAATATGCTCATTGTAAATAAAAATAATGCAGCTAAAAACTGAAACATAAATATGACTTGTTTTTGTATATTTTCTAATAGTTGCATTTTTCACTGTTAAATAGTTCATGATTACCAATCTTCTGCAGCACTAATTTCAGTTCAGAAAGCGTAGTTAAAAGCCAGGCTGTTTGAATAGAGCACTGGTGTCACCATGAAAGTCCGTCAGCCAATTATAAACTTACTCAACCTGTTTATTGAAGGTATTCTAAGTGCCAAGCAGTGTGCCAAGGATTAGGGGTAAAAGAAAAATCAAAATAAATACAATCCTTGCTAACAGAGAGTTAACATCCTTCTAGGATGGAGGGAGGAAGGTATTAATCAAATAATAAATGTATGATTACAAACTGATATGAAGTCGTAAAAGGGATGCCTAAGGAAATATAAATGAGAGAGTCAAGGAAGCTTTGCCTGATAAAGAGGCATTTGAAATGCAAACAGAAGGGAGTTCAAGTTAACAGAAGGGAGTTCAAGAAGGAACACGAGGGCAGAGTGTGTGAGCCCATTCTAAACTGAAAACAGCATCGACAAAGGTCTGAAGAAAGAAGGGATTATGTGGACTATCAGAGACTTCTAGATCATTTTAAGAATTTCAGTATCCATCCTCAGAACTATAAGAAGCCATTGCGAGCACACTGGTGGGCAAAAAGAGAAGGAAAAGTCACTGGAAATCATAATAATAATTGGAGTCGAGGGTATGAAAGAACTGAAGCATTAGGCTGTAAAGAGAAAGTAAAATATTGGACTGGTGTCTCTGTTTATAATACTAACAGGAGCTACAGAGTAACTGAGTGTGTCGGTGATTAAGGCAAGATAGAAATAAAGCTTCATTTGAATCCAAGATATCAAGGAGCAGAAGGATCTAAGATACTCATGATCACCATGAACACTGAAATCACCCAGGCAGATGCTTGAAATTTTGATGTAGAGAGAAGACATCAAAAACTTCGTAGGATACAAAGAACTGACTGAGATGTTGGCTAGTGATTGTGGTGACAAAGGATGGGAGTGGCACAGACATATGATATTAATCACAGAGGATGGACACTTTTCCCCACAGGGGTAGAAGGATATGCTTAAGAAATGGCAATAAAAAAACAGACGAATGCTTAGCTCACTTTCAGGCATTCACCCATGTCGTTGTTGGGTATGGCAGAACATGCTTCTATACAAACAAATGAAACAAGGAGAAAAATAATACCCTCGGTGGGTCAATAAGTATTGATGCAGGAGGTAGCTAAATGACTCAACGAAGAGGCTGAGGATTTAGGAAGGCTGCTTATCATGGAATTAGGTGCTGGGATTAAAAGTGAAAGGTTTTAGAACTTAACAGACAGAGCAATGTGGAAATGTGCATAAATGAGACTGGGGATTGGAGGGCGTGATGTTTTAGATGGATGCCGAAGGGAAAGCACTTGAGGCCTGGAGGGTGCCATCAGCCAGTAGACATTTGGAAGTAACTGTGCTGCCATAGCCAGGCAGGCTCAGTGGGGTGACGGTGGGCGTGGAAGGAGACCTCAGCACGAGTCTGAGTGTGGTAGAGATACGACCAGGAAGTCTGCAGCGGTGCATTCCACACCTGTATTTGCAACAATTTATGTCATAATGCCCTATGTAACCTAAGATAATTTCATAAAATCTCCTTCTGGCTGAAGATATAAGGGGAAAGACCTATTTAAGTAATTACTTCAGGAAGAGAGCTGGCAGGGGTTTGGAGGGAGACGGAGGAAAAGAAAGAGAACCTGCAAGAGGCAAGGAGAAGGAAAAGAGGGAGAATCAAATCATTCTGTCAGCAGTTGCAAGTGATCAGTAAGGGGACCGGAACTAGCCAAGGGATCAAACCAGCTTGCAGAAGGGATTCTTCGTTGTTTTCCTATGAATGTTGACAGCCTCCGCAAATAAAATGTTTGTACCCCCATAATATCCTGAATTAAAAATAAATAAATAATAGAGGTGCAATATGATAAAAAAAAAAATTAGGAACACAGAATGCAGGTATTGTTTTCAAATACTTGCCCAGTTGCTGTGGGCCAGAACTTAGATCATATTCCCAAGTATTTATTTTGCTGACATTAAGTTAATCTGTATGGTACAAATCTGGATATTTATGCCCTGCGGCTTACTTTATGTTAGAATGTAAACTCCTCATGGGCAGGATCTATCTCTTTTCCTATATATGGAAGTGTTTTGCATAAAGACATGCATAAACCACCTTTAATAATGGTGTCTGATAGCTTGATGACAATACTTAACCATTTAGAGCAGCCAGAGTCATTTCATTCTCTAATTCACTATCTTCTAGGGAAATTAATGTTTAATCCTAGACTACAATATGTGAAATCTTCCTTCTGTTGCCCTACTATGGAGTGACTAATTGTACAACAGCACACACACACACACACACTTCACCTCACTACACACAGATATAAACACATACACACATGCTCACACAATCACAAAACTATGCCTAGGTATCTATGTGTGAAATGTGTGTATAAATAAGCCATGTTTCTGCAGTTAAACTAGAAACTTTCATGTATTCCTTTATAGCTATTATATTTTACACTCAGTGAAATGTACTGCTACTGTATTACAGCCTGATTTTTATAAAGCACCATTTTAATGCCAAGTAAAGCCACAATTTTATTTTAAGATAATTAACAAGGGTGATAGATTTTCTCCCACAAGTTTACAAAGCTACATCAAAAAGTTATGCGTATTTTAATATAGAGAAAAAAGTGTTCTTACTGAGCTAGATTCTACAAGAGTAAAGATTCATTTCAGTAATAGATTTTGGTATCTTGGAAAGTACGTTAATTCCTTAGGACAAAGCTATGTATTCTTTAGCTGTTTCATACTGAAGCATGTTTATGTAAGTACTATTACTTATGCTCAATACAGGTATTTTTTTTCTTTTTCTGAAAGGCTGATAATTTCTCTTTTTCACTCATGGCAGCAGATATGCTGTAATTATTAATATTAATAAACCACTGACCTGAAGAATACAGTTATAAATATTATTATCACAATTCATAATTGATAATCTTTCTGAGTGTCATAGTCAATAATTCAAATTCCCTGCAGCATTTGTTTTTGCCCTTGCTATATTTAAAACTTACAGAATCCTGTTGATCGAGTCATAGATTTACATGTTTTGTTTTGGAAATATCAGTGCTTCATTTCGCTCACCTTCTGTACATCTGTGTACTGTTGTCCACCGTTGAGAAAAATCTCTTTATTTAGGTAGTTATTGGGAAAAAAATTACTCTCTTTTGTGCTATTTACTACTTAGTGAATATCTGCAGCCTATTTGCATCGGGCTTGAAATTCTTCAATTAAGTGACTCCCCAGAGACCTACACCGTTTTGTACTATAAAAGAGATTTGACAAGAAAGGAAAAAGAGAGGACACATTTTTTTTTTCAGGTCTCTACAAGTGACCTAATTTCATTCTTAACAAATAGCAGCTTATTCAGGTTCCCTGAAAGCCAACTTCCGATTAAAGATTGGAGTGCGGAAGGGTTATGGAAAAATGGTCTGGAAAACAACACCTGAGAAGCAGAGGAGAAAGCAGGACTGAGAAGAGGGCAAAATTCAACTGGGAACAATTGCAGCAGAGGCCTTAGCCAGTCTCACGGACAGTTCTAGAGCGGGGAGGGTCCTTTGGAACCCTTTCAAATTGAAGCCAGGGCCGGGAATTTGCACTCTTGTATTAGCCCAGCCACTGGATGCAGGATTCCCCAAAGGGAGAAAGAGCATTTGTTGAGGCAGCCATTTGCCAAGAGGACACATCTGAAAAGATAGGCACCTGTCGGTCACAGCCAATAGGGAGGGATAACAGGCCTCAACCCGGAACAGAGGACCTAGTTAATGCACCACAGAATTCACTACAGGTAGCAAAAATATATTAAAAATTGTTTTACTCCTGAGTCTTCTCTGATTTTAAAACCTAATCAATGATACTTCCTTAGAAATCACCTGATGGGCCCTAGGATCATCCTTATCTATATCAGCTCTGAGAAGCATGAGTATATCTTTACGTATCGATTAGATTTCTGTGACATGTTTTTCATCAAAAACTCAAAACTCAGTTCAGAGAAAATTTAAAACATCACAATTCAAACAGTGTTGCTATTCCTTGCACTTGAAATAAAAAGAATAGAAAAATATAAGAACAACTTAAGAAAACATTTCTTAGACATAATCAATATAAGAATTCTAATCAACATCTTATTAATGGTGAGATAGTTTCTTGAAAAGAAATTATGCAACAGGAAGAGAAGACACAAATTTCAAAGAAAACATGAAAGATGATTATACAGTCTGAAGAAAGAAATTGCAAAGTAAAGAGGATCAGAAAAAATATTTTTGTGTAGATAACTATATGCTGAAGAGTATAAGCACAACACTTGATATTTAATATATTTTGTATATGTCACTAAGACTTATTTAATGGGAATCATGAAGATAATATGACAACATTAGAATGGTTGTAAGTCATTACAAGTTTTAACCAGTCATCATTCTCGATATAATCAATATAATAACCTTTCATAAGATGTGCTTAATATAAATTACGTTTTTATTGCTATTACTAAGCTACTGCTGTTATATTCATGGTACTTAAAACAATAGTTGTCCACAATTCTCTTATCCCTCCACGCAGAGTCCATTTACTGCATTTCCTCCCTTCACTGCTGATTATTTCAAAGGGATGAAGAGAGCACAGGGAGGCTCTGTCCTTTATTCAGATTAAATAATTAATTGAGTAAATAAAATCAAAGCCAGGAAGAAAGGAACTAACTGTTCCTTATAAATGTTTACTTGGTTTGCCTTAATGTCCGTGGGTAACAGTTCTTTATCATAACCTGGATACTATTTATGAGACAGGAACATATTAAATGGTAGAAGGAAAACAAACAAGCAAACAGAACACTGATCTCATTAGCCTTGGTTAATGGAAAGACAGTTTTCAGCATCCTCTGCTATCCACAAACAAATGAACTTTGTGAAATTTTTTTATCCCCTCTCCAGATTTTAGTATTATTTGTGTGCTTTTATATGTCACATCCTTAGTTTGTTTTACATTCTTTTTCTCCTCTCACTGATTATCCACCCCCTACACTGTTTTCAAAAGACTTATCAGAATATTCCAGTTTATATTCACTTCTGCCTCCTAGCAATTTTGATTATGCCTAACAATGTAGTGCCTATTTATATAATATAGTGCACAGTCCTTTGTCAGACATACACAATACTTTTATTTTTATAACCCTGAGTAAAAATCCTTGATTCAGGAAAGCAGACCTAATACATGTTTTCATATCTCCAAAATCATAGGTAACCCATGCCAGCATTGGTTATATACCTGATGCTCTATAAATGTCTATTGGTTGCTTTCAATCAGGCTACTATATTGTCCAGTTCCAAGTATTACTATTCATATAGCGTTCAGTATGAATATTAGCACTATGAAGATGGTAGTGGTCATCAAGATCAAATGCAATAAAATGCAATTTTGATGGTGTCCCTGGAGTTGTTCATTGTGTTGCCACATTAAGCATTCTTTGAAAGTGTACATGAATGATGATGGTTTTAAGAAAACTGATAAATCAGCACTTATTTTTTGAAAGAAAATACATTACCTCTACAATGATTCAAATTTTCATGAAACTAAAAGTACATGCATTTATAAAATTAGACTCAGCTCAAAATTCACTAAATCTAGAAATATATAATATAATCTATTATTCAAATATTTACATAGGTCCACTATCTGTTAGGCACAGTGAGGTGCTAGAGTGACAGAGATGTACAAGGTACATTCCAGTACTTGAAGCTCTCAGTCTTCTCATGTGCTAGAAAACAAACCATAAGACAATGCTGTAAATATTACATGAAGTCATACATAGGGTATTATGGGAATGTAGAGGAGGCACATCTAACCAAAACGTGTAGCTGATGGAAGAAAGAGTTCATAATGAATTCTAGAAAGAGGCAGTGTCTCCAAAATTCTGAAAGGAGTAAGACAAACTGAAGTTGAGAGGACACTCGTTCTAGACAGGTAGCGATATAAAGACAAAAAAGTCAGGAGATGGTACGTGTGTGTGGAAGGAACTACATGTACTGCCTTACCCATGTCAGAAGAGTCATTATAAAAAAGTCAAAAACTAGGAAAAAATAGATGTTGGCACAGATGTGGTGAAAAGAATATACTTATACACTGTTGAAGGGAATGTAAATTGTTACAAACTCTATGGAAAACAATGTAGAGATCCCTCAAAGAACTAAAAGTGGATCCAGAAATCCCCCTACTGGGCATCTGCCCAAAGGAAAAGAAGTAATTATATCAAAAAGACACTTGAACTCATATGTATATTGCTGCACAATTCACAATTGAAAATACATGAAATTAACATAAGTGTCCATTAACTGATGGGTGAATAAAGAAAATGTAGTGTGTGTGTAAATGTAAATTATTACAACCTGTATGGAAATACACACACATACACACACACATATACAGACACAACATGAAGTACTACTGAGCAAGGGAGATAATGAAATAAAGCCTTTTGCAACAATTTGGGTGGAACTGGAGGCTGTTATTTTAAGTAAAGTATCTCAAGTACAGAAAAACAAATATGGCATAGTCTAACTTACAAGTGGGAGTCAAGTTATGGGTGTGCATGGTCATATAAAACGTCATAAAGGACGTTGAAAATTCAGAAGAAGGAGGCTGAGAGGGGGTGAGGGATGAAAATTACCTAATGGGTACAATGGACACTATTCAGGTGATGAGTACACTAAACGTCCACCACTATACAATCCATCCATATAACGATAAACCATTTCTACAGGTTAAAACAATTGAAATAAATAAAAAATATAAGGGAATAGAGAGCTTTAAGGAAATTGAGGTGCCGATCTAGTTTTGCCACTTCCTAACAGTATGGCCAAGCAGTTTACTTCATCTCTCTGACTCCCAACTTCCTTATTGTACTTAAAATGAGACAATAATAGTAACTCCTTCATAAAGTCATTGTGAAATGTGGGACGAAATAATGAATATCAGATGCATAGTATAATCAAGGCATATCAGAAAATGCAAGTAAATGTTAATTCTTGTTAATGTGAGAGTTATCGTGGATATTGTGTAAAAGTCTGAATTATGACAGCCGTCCTTAGAAGTTGGAAGTTAGTAAATTATTGGTGATTTGTAGAAGACCAAATTTGGTGATGTGCTAAGAATAGGAGCCAAATTATAGTGGATTGGAGAGTGAAGGAAAAGATAGAGATGACTGTTAATAACTTTTTCAAGAAGTTTGGATAATACAGGAAAAAAGAAATTTGATGGTAACTGGAAAAAAAAAGATGTTTGACATAACCAGGATTTGTTTTGGAAAATACTTGAATATAAACAAAGAGGAGCTAAGAGTGATTAGACAGGCGAGATACATGAGACATAGGAAGTATTTTATTCCTAGACCCAGAGGTTGCTGGATTTAAGAAGCTAAAGGTCTCAAGGCTATAGTATCAGAAACTATAGAAGAAGATAAGAATGGATGTGGCTGTGATTGTAAAGATAGTGGAAAATATGGAAAAGTAAACAAAAACCACATCTGGAGACATTTTTAAAAAGTATTTTATATTACTAATTTTTATACCTTTTTATTTATCTCTTTTTACAGTGTTCCTGTGTGCTTTATCAAGATACCCATAGTCATTTGCCTCTTAGCAGAGGCCAAGAGCTCGTTGCAGACCCAGCTGAATTTCTAAAACATCCTGGCTTGCACTAAGTGCAAAGTTGGCATGTGGAGCGTAGCTAAAGCGTGCAGTGAAAGTTAGTATCATTTTTAAGAAAAGTGATAAAAATCCTGACCATTTTATGTAAAGTAGCACACAGTCAGTGCTTGGTTCCAGTTGAAGCAGAAGGGCATGAATAATTAGTGGCAACAATATACAAAATCATGGTGTTTGGTTGTTGGTTTTGCAACAACAGATAAAATTTCAGCTGTATAAACAGAAAAAGAGCATTATAGCACTGATGCCAGGGTGGCATTTTTCTGACTAGGTCAGAAGGAAAGGTAGGGGAACAAGGGAATGGATAATGTTGGTAAGAGTATAATTCAAAATATTAACAATTAAGTTTAGAATAGACAAACAAAGAAGAGAAACCAGAAAGTAGTTGATAGATTTTCTAGGAAATGGAGCACTCAATGCTGAGACAACGGAGTAGATGTAGGGGCAACAATAAGTAGGGCGACCTTAGTCAATATTTAATATTCCACTCCGGATGTATTGGGTACCATGTCTAAAATAACAAGACTAATTGTAGACCCACTGACTATTGAAATAAAGGTAAAACCTAAAGCGCAAGAGGTATCTGCTTCATTCTTCATTGCAGATTTTTGTTTTCCCAAGGAGAGGGCTCAAGTCCAATGTGAAGAGAGGTTTCTCTAGTCCCTCTTTTATTTCCTAATAAGGGAATAGTTTTACTTTTCAGGAGAGCAGAATTCCAGAGTGTTTATGCCTAAAACTTCTTCCACTAACGTGACTTATTTATAAGCTTAAACATCAACAATGCATCTTAGAGCTCAGAACATTATACTTTAAGTATTAAAAAAACAAACAAACAAAAGCCCAAACTCAGTAGAAAAGACCCCTTTGGTCAAAACACTTGGACATTTGGGGAAATCTGGAACTTCTTGCTCGAAGCTATCTTAAACCCAATGAAACACTAAGAATTTCTAATTCTTTTGTTGTAATGAAATAACCAAGTAATATTTATATTTATTTCTCCAATAGTTGAACAGACTATACCTCAATCATTAATCCTCCTGTAAGAGAATAAAGTGTAATAATAAATCACCAGGACAGATATGCTGAATTTGATCAATGTTTCTCTTCGGAAGGAGTAAATAATAAAGCAACACCCACTTTGCAATATTTATGTACCACAACATTCTGTCCCCCAGGCATGGGGATTGAGAGGAAGCAAAACCTCCTCTCCCCTGAAGAACTCAGCACCAGTGGAGAACCTGCAGCCTCAGGGCCACATGTGGCCCTCTGGATCCTGGAGTGCAGCCTTTTGACTGAATCCAAATTTCACGGAACAAATCCCTTTAATAAAGTTTGAATTCTGTTGCGGGTCACATTTGGGGATCTGGAGGGCCACATGTGACCTTGAGGCTGCAGGCTCCCCACCCCAAAAGCAAGAAGTCATCATTTACAAGGAAAACAACACCTCATCCAAGAGCAGTGTGTTACTTTATCAGGAAAGAACTGCCCTAATCTTCAACTTCTTCCTTCTCTAAGGAAACTAGCAGCGGCTTATTGCATTAATTATTCTAACTGGCAAGAGAAATGGAAAAGCATTTAGAAAGGAACTACTCCACACTGAGCATTTTACATAAATTTCTGACATAATCCTCAAAACACAATTGTGAAATTGTAAAATCTGTTTCCAAAGAAAAAATCTTGGGCTTAGTAACTTAGTTTAAATTCTAATGCCACACATAAATCAAGCTTGGTTTGAATGCTGGTTCTTCTGCTGAATGTCTTACATCTACCTGCTCTCTGCCATACTATGTATTTTATTAGGAAGAAATATTTGATGAAAGCCCCTTATTCCAAAGACAAGTGAAATTCAGTATCTCTAGTAACTACTTCTTTAGGTAAAATACTTAAAGCTGGTAAAAATAACCAATGAATGAAAATGTTTATGGCCACGCACCCTCAAGAGAATATCAGAACCTTCAGGAATGAATATGCCTCTTAGAAGATTCAAAGATAAGGTGTGTGTGTTTTATAAAACCCTTCAGATTCTCCAGGTGATTTTTCATTGAGTTAGTGACCCCTCTCCTACTCTAGACCACACTGGCTGAAAAATCACTCTTCAAGTGTGTTAGATGGAGTAGTGTAAAAATGGTTGTCCTTTGTTCAAGCAGGGTAGCAAGCAAAGGAAGGCTTCACTTCATCATGAGGCTGATAAGTTGAAAAAATGAGAGATGAAGAATAGTGAGATTGTAATAGTTGAAGACCATGAGCCTGGGAAGTCATCAAAAATGAAATCAATGTCACCACAAATACAAGCATGAGAAGATTTCCCTTATCCTTCTCAGATCTCGGACTCTTCACCTGTGAAAGAAGGAATTCAATGAGATAACCTTGAAGCCATTTCCCATTGACAAGCATTTGTGAGGAATGATGCCAGACTTTTTTGTGTGTTAAGTTAGGAAATTCTGTAGACTGCTTCTTTTTCTAGGAGATCCACATGCAGAGTCAATTCGAAAACTCATTCAATTTTACTTAGTCTCATTTTTTCCACGTACATTTATGTTCCACTGCTCTAGAAGAGCATCTATGAGTACGTTAATGAAGAAATTATTTTCAGAACACAGTTTACGGAAAGCTAGTTTAGAACATACGAATAGACGTAGATAATACCAATAAAAATATAAATACGTTTTAGATATTAGTAGATAAGAATGACGAGACTGTGAGTTGGATAGCGTAAATGACAATTTCATGATTGATGGTGGCACCGAGTAGCAAGGTATGGGTCTAAGTTTGAATGTCAAATGTCTAGAGCTTGTGGATTAAAAGTACACAAATGGAAAAAAGCAGAATTTAAGAGGATAAATAGGAACTGACTGTCCAATTGAGACACAGAGAGAGAAAAGGGAATAGTGCAGAGCGTAGCCAAGTGGATAATGTTCAGCATCATTTAACAGGACAGCTACCACCAGTCTCGAGCACCTGTCACCACATAGGAATGTGTCTGCTCTTTCCCCAGCCTCCCGATTTCAAAGAGAAGCTGGAAATTCTTATGTTTAAATGAACACTCCCGAACTTTTTGATGTTAGAAAGTAATTCAAATTAAAACACTATACTTTCTATTACTATGGAAGACAACACTCCACAGATCAGAAAACACATCATTTAAGTCATCCTTGGCACCTGGGCCACCTGCTTGTGGCCACTGCCTGAGCAATCACATAAGCACGTATTGAGCACTGACCATGTGGATCATAGTGAACTAGCCCAAATGGAAGAAGAAGAAATCTTTAATGGACAGTTTATGGTGACGTGATATTACTTGACACGTAGAGAGAAATATTTCAACCAAGGTTAACAGAAATGTTATGGGAAAGGCTGGGGAAGTAAAGTTTTCTCACAGAGGTTGCACACAGCTCAAGGGCAGGAGTTCATAGCGAGGCTGAGACATTAACTGTACAGATGGAAGAGAATCACAGTCAAGGAAACAACAGAAATATGCTTTGAACCATCCTATATGAATGAACACAGGGAGTGCCCTGGAGGAGAGTGATCTACTAAAGGCTGTGAAGCTTGTACTGATGGCATCAGGCAGGCGCTTGGGGCTTCCGCTCCTCAGTCTAGTCCTTTATTGTCACACGTCGATGTTTCTATTATATTAAAGCTATGCTTTTTATCATAAACTTATGGCAGATATATTTGAATAAATCTACTTTTTGATAATACTTTTGTCACCTTTTCCCAGGACCATAAAAATGATGTAAGAGTGCCCTTTAAAGCTAACCACAGGCAGGCATCACTATACATGATAGGATATTAAAATGAGATGCATCAGGTAATTAAATTTTTCTCTCAACGCAGCCCATCCACATCAAGATACACTGAAGACCACAACAAAGCATGACATGAGAAGTCCGGTTAACTCTACCCTTTGAATTTTTATATTTTTTTACTTCTTCTGATGTGTTCCTACACTGAGTAAAGGATGCACAGAACAGAGATTGAGGAATTCTCATCAGTAACATTCCATAGTAGACATGTTGAAATGTGACTACGTAAGAATCACCTGAGAGCCTTTTATTAGAAAGCAACTATGAAGATTAACCCCAGATCTTCTGATTCAATAAGGATTGGAAAAGTTCTAGAACTGTATTGTATTTATAAAAGTGCATGTTTTAAATGAGGTAAAAAATATATAACATAAAATTTATCATTTTAACCTGAGTCCCCACTACAATCTCTTTGACCAGAAATGGTCCAGTTTATCTTGATGACTTACGATGGGAAGAAAAGCATGACTCCTAGAAATTGTAATTTCTTCTTTGGGCAGTTCTAATATTAAAACAAAAATTGAAAGGAGACGTATGTTCTCTGTGCCATTTAAGCTTTAGAGAAGTGACAAATATGAAATGCGGGAGAGAAGCAAAGAGAAATTGTATTAAATGACAGTGTTTGGATAGACATTGAATTTCTGCACTTGTTGAAACTCAGTATTATTTTCTTTTTATTGATTTGATCTTAGCTAAGGAAAAATACTTCAAATCTAACATGATATCACTTATTAGATATTATAATAGGTCATTAAAGATGTGTCTACAAAAGTCATGTAGATATGAATATATATGGGAACTAATGTGTAGCTCTAACCCAAATGACACGTTTAAGATTTAAAGATTTTAAATCAGTGTTTCTTAAATTTTAAAGTACATAGGAATCACCTGGGATCTCATTAAATGCAGATTCAGATGTAGTAGGTCTGAGGGAGGGCCTAAAAATTTGCCTTTCTAAGAAGCTCCCAGGTGAAATAACTTACATATTAATGGCAGTAACTGATGATTACACGATTGACATCTTTTGCTTACCTCTAACGGTTTTAAAACTTATATATTAATCCAAGTTTTAATAGTAAAGTTTTGTTACATTTATTTTTCATCAGTGATCTACAATCATGCATGAAATTGACATCCATTTATTAGAACACTTTTTATTGAGCACAGATGGCTGCGTATGAGCGATGTGGGTATGTGAATTTTGAGGAAGTTGTACAAAGCAGGTAAAACAGCAAGAAAACACATCTCTGATGTCAAGAAGATTACTCTGTCCTGAGAGAAAAAAAGATACTGATTCACTATTGCTGGGATGTGGAAACAACCCAAGTGCCCGTCAATCCATGAGCGGATTAATAAAATATGGTATATGTATACAATCGAATACTACTCAATTATAAAAAAAAAAAACAATGTGATCTAGCACCTCTTGTATTTTCCTGGATAGAGCTTGAGCCCATCCTCCGAAGTGAGGTATCACAAGAATGGAAGAACAGGCACCACATGTACTTGCCATCAAACTGGCACTAACCGATCAACACTAAGGTGCTCACACAGTAGTAATGTTCTTGGGGGTAGGGACTTGGGGGTGGGTAAACTCACAACTAATGGACACAGAGAGCGTTGTGGGGGGGGCATGTCTCAAATCATGGGTGGGATGTGACAAAATCATAACATGTAACCAAAATGTTTGTACCCTCATAATTTCCTGAAATAAAAAAAAGACACTGATGATTACAACACAATGTACCTTATTCAAAAATGTTCAAAACAAACAAACAATAAATTGAATTAGCCTGGGAAAGTTAAAAAAAGTTTTCTGGTAGGAGTTAACATTTGACATGGTATGCGTATTAGAAAAGAAATCATAAACCTAATTCAAATATCTGGCACATCTAGAGCCCCTCGGAGGAAAAGGCTACAGGCAGTTCTTTCTCTATAGTACAAGCTTTGACCTTGTCCATATTTGCTTAGACCAGGAGTTGCTACCTGAGATCACCGTCAATAGGCCAGATCTGAGGCTCAGTATGCTGCATTTGTCTGAAAGGGGCGCTCCAGACTGAATGGTGATAGAAGCTTTGAATGCAATGCCTTGAGAGAAGGTGACGGAAACAGAAGTAATGATTAATTCTATATTCTTTGATTCATTCTTTAATGAAATCCCATAAGACTATATTGAGATTTAATTTCAAAAAATTCTAAATGTATGGTGATGAGTATGTTGTTCAGTCTGTTATATATATAGCACTTCTTATAAGAATCCCTAAAGCAATATATGCCTGATTTTAGGATTAATTATAATTATACCTTTCCTAAGATATTGATTGAATTGCTCTTAAATTTATGGACAGAGTGAATTATGTTACTTATTAGATTTTCCTCCTTACATTGGCTAGAAGAACCAGATTTGACAGGAAAGCTATACAGAACAGACGTATTTCTGAAATATTTTTAATAACCACATTGAGTACCATTTATTTTCTTCTTTCTAGCTTGTTTTTCATAATTCTTCCTAATTTACATTAATGTGGTCTTTTTTATCTGTTCAGAAGCCATGTGATACGTCTTTTCATATTGAAATGGACATATATAATTAGGCAATTAAGCAAGCATTCAATTATAAAATTGCGGGTATGAATATGGTTATATGATTATGCACACACTATGACTCTTGTCATTCTTTGTTGCTTCTTCAGTGTTGCTTATTATTTGGCCAAACCTAAATCAGATTAGGTAGTTATCTTACATGAGAAACTTATACAGATTTTTTTACATTGTCCAACTGTTACTATTTTTAAGAAAACACTGAATTTCCCTTCAGCAGGAACTGTTTCGTTTTTGTAGTAATTGTCTCTGTTCAAGACAATTAGAAGTGATGGGGGCTTTATTAGCTAATAAGCAAGGCGTGAGGAACACTGCTCTACCAGCTTAATTAAAATATAAACTATAGCAGGCTGTTAATGATGAACATATCTTGTCCATTTGGTTCTATTTTTCTCTCCTAAATTTTTTAAACATGTGAGATTCTAGGTTTCCTTAAAAGAAGGTGAAACAGTTGCTGAGATATTACCTCAGACATCCAAAAGACATTGAATGCCTTTAAATTTCCAGTTTTCTAAATTGCTATTATGAAATTTGCCTTTAAAGATAACTTTTTTGTATTTTTGCCATTTTCCAAGCCAAAATTTTTGCCTAAAATGATGAATAATGCAGGAAATGGGGTGATCTTTCTTTTAACCTCCTTATTTGAATAAAGAAAAACAGGTAAATTAGTTAATTACATGAATTAAAAAGTACTTCTATAATTCTTAGTGACCTGAACTAAACATAAATGTTTCCTATCCTATCGCTATTAATTAAATTTAACATAAACAGACTTCTTAATTTGTATGTTATTTTAATTGTTTTTCTTTTCGTTTCTGTCTCTTATAATTAATATTTCTTGTGTACCTACCCTGACATCTTGATTTGCCTTGATTATGCTGAAATATGCGTAACTTATTTGAGCCAAAATATAGTTATGAATGAAGTACAATGGCCATGCTCTTCTGTATACAGTTATGGTGAAGAAGACCGCAAGAGGAGATAAAAGAGGAGTGAACAGAGAAGGAAGGATAGGCATCTCAGCTATGGGCTGGAAATTTATTATCGGTATTGTACTAAATTAGTTTATAGCCAAATAGTAATAAGAGATCACTCAGCCTACTATGTGTATAATGGTTTGGGGGTTGTCAGAGACAGTGGGCTGCCCACCAATTAGCCATTCTACCTTTTTCTCCATAAATATAACCCTAACCCTAATATAACTCCATATAATATAACCCAATATGGCTAATGGAAAATTAAATACCCCAGCCTGCCTTGCCAATGAAAGTAGTCATATAAGTACAGGCCAGTGAGCTATAAGTATTGGTCTGGGTATGGCTTCTAGAAAAACTCCTATGAAGGGAAGAAGCTAAGATGTTTTCCTTGTCTTTTATTGTTTCATGTGCCTAGAATTCAGATGTGATGGTTAGACATCAGCAGCTGTTTTGTGCCTAAATATATCTGTTCATTGCTACATCCCAGCCTCTAGCACAGTGCCTAATACTGGGCTTAAAGATTTGTCAAGTGAATGAATGACTCGATAAATCAATTGATGAAGCAGAAAGATATCTCTTTCTCAGTAGCTGCCTTGTCTTTATCTCTTTCTAAGATTTCTTTTATTAATTTTGAAAATTGGGATTTTTAAGGTCAAGCTCTGAAATGGTCGGCTAAACTTATTAAGCTACATGCCCTTGAGCAAGTCATTTACTCTTCAAGAACTTGGATTTTATCATATATAAACTGAGATACTAGAATTTATCTTGCATGTTTGTTGCAAGGGCATGAGACAGCATATTACATCCCTAGATTGTTGCCTTCCATATTACAGTTTCTGAGTAACTTGTCCACAAATGTCATAATTTTTGTTTCTCCCATTAAAACACTAATTAATGTAATGAAGAATGACAAAAAAATTATCGAATTCCTACTGAGTAAAATTTTATTCTTAGCATCAGAATCTCCTACCTACGTCCTCCTTTTATAAAAGCTACTTATTTCATCAGTCCTGTAAAAACACTCAATTCAGAATGCCATTATGTAATTTTTAAAATGGAGTATAAAAGGATTAAACAAAAATAACATGCTGGAAATCTCCATCCTTTGCTCTTTGCTTATGGTGTTTTCTATTGACACGATAGAAATTATAACCAGATTAATAACAGGAAGCTCTCTTTAGGGCCACTGTGGACTTTTGTTACTGATTTTTGTGTTTTCCTTTTCCGATTCTGTAGAAAGAATAAAAATGTTTTTCATGTACTTGGCACCCACTAGAGAAATCACCTTCTTCTCAAATAAAATAGGAAGTGCTGTAATTAAAAGCACAGAGATTTTATTTCATCTCAGTAATTTGACTTAGCATAAATCCCCTTTAGTAAAACCATTTATCTATGGCTTGGTGAGACACGATTATGTCTGCTCTAAAAAACACTTTTGTTTAGTAATGCAACACTGTATAAATTTAGCAGGATTAATCTAGTCTATTGTTCTGTAAATCAAAATAAATAGGGACTGGAGGGCAAGACCACCGAATGAGAAGGCTTTCCAACTTTCTACTGCTCGAATCATTGTTACCAGAATGAAATACAGAGATTTGTAAATTATTTATTAATGCTAAAAGATTTTTCCAAGTTTAAACAAAATTTATTCAAGGTTTACCAAAAAAAAGGTTTAATTTTGTAAAGGCTTAATGAAAGATTGGGAATAGAAATCTGATTAAAAGTAAAGGGTGGTTAAAAACAAGCCATAAAATAAATTCGTTCTTCTCTGCTGTTCTAGACATGGACACTTTCATCTCTCAACACTTAGAGAGGAGGATGAACTTTCCAAAAATCTAAAAGCGACAGAGTGGAGATCTGTTCCCTTCCCTGATACCTCATTTATAAGAGTCATCTTATTTTTTGCCAAAGCCTTTCATAATTAGGACCATTTCAGCTTTGACATGGTTAACTCATTAACTCAATAGATGTGCCAATATCATTGTTCCTTGTCCTCTGGAATCCAACATAGGTCACCTTACTTTAAGAAAGGACTCTTAGGACCTCATGTCAGAATTTTCTATCACTTGGATGTTCTTCATCTTTGAAACTGCAACATCCCAATCCCACTTTCTGGCTACAGGCATCTATTTTGTTACATCCTCTATGGCTCTACTCCAAACGCACCGGTTATATTATTTAATGAAGTTCAATTACCATTTTCTTTGACTCTTCTATATTCTATTCCTTCAAAAGCCTTTTCTATGTTTCCCCACTGCATCTAGATCCACCAGCCAATTATTTCAAATAATTCCTATTGCTTACTTAGCATAATTCAGTTGATAGAGCACTGAATATAAAATAAGACATGCATAGGTTGAAAATCCTGTTTCTGCCATTTGAGACTTGTGACTTTCTCCAAGGCACTATGATTTCTCAATTTTAGTTTCTTCTTTAGTAAAATAGAAAAAATATCTACCTCTCAAAATTTTTTTGAGGATTAAATGAGGTAGTATCCTTTCTTTTAGTTACTCTATGTTCTTATTATATTTTCACAAGCCCATCTCACTCTGCTGCCTCTCAATTCTAGCAAATTACCTTACTTACGCTCCCCTAAAAATCTAAAGGCTGTGAAATATGAAATCCACCAACTTCCCTCCTACCACCGCCAACTCATTTATCTGCCTATCTGTCAACCTACCTATCTATTTCTCCCCACGCCTATTCTTTCTTCTTTCTCTTATGTCTCAGAAGAAATGTCCCATTTCACTTCCAAGACTGACAGCTCCATCTATAATAATGATCTCATTCCCCTCCTGCTCCATCTTGGCCTGCCTGATGGATGATGCTTCTTTTTTCTTGGACTTTGCACTTTGCTTCTCTCAGCATATTGAACATATTTATTATTTTCCATTTAAAGATTTTTTTGGTCATATATTCCTCCCAGAGCCTAATTCTTGCTCCGCAGTTTACTTTACTTCCCAAGTCCTTGAAAGAACAAATTATATTTTTTTGTTCACTTTCTCACTTACCATTCATTCCTTAATCCACAGAAATTTGCCTTCATCGCTTAATAAAACGATTTTTATATTATAGCTGATCACTTCTTAATTTCACAATCTGGGGGACATTTTTAATTCATTATCTTGCTTCTTTTCTCAAAAGTGTTTGCCACTGCTGTCTTTTTAAGATTTTTTTACCTTATGACCTCAGTGTATAATTCTTTTTCTAACTCTATTACCAATTCACTCATTTTCCTTCATTTTAGTCTACCTCTTTTTTAAGCCCTAAAATGCTTTTTTTCCTAATATTTATCTTTGATCTCCTCTTATTCTACACATCTCTCTCCAGTTATTGTATTCATGCTCATGACTTCAATGACTAAATATAAAACTTGAGAACACTCATATTTGCATTTTGTCCTGTACTGATCATTGAGCTCTCATAAAAAAATTGTAACTGGTACTAGACATCTGCAACTGGATATTTCTTCTGTTAAAGGATCTCCATTAATCCAGTCATCCAAAACTTTCCATAACTTTTTTTGGATATATAAGGTATATCTGCATTAGAGGTTGAGTCCAGGAAGCTAGGCAAAGATCAGTGGTCCCACCCCAGGACAGTCAGGAGGAAAAGAGTGATGAGGCTGGAGAAAACCAAAAAGAATGTCCTGAGTCAAAGCTAAGAACGTCAAAATACATATGCAGCACTGAAATTAAAGGCAATGGTAAGAATGAATATCCAGAAAACTGTAAAACTATTGTAATAGACCAGGGAGAAAATGCCCAGGAAAATCCTGGGTGTGGAGTCCGCTCTGTCACCCTGTTCAGTTGTCATCATAGCTCACAGCAACCTCAAATTCCTGGGCTCAAGCAATCCTCCTTCCTCAGCCTTCTGAGTAGTTGGGACTACAGGCACGCACGACCACATCTGGCTGATTTTTCTATTTTTTATAGAGACGGGGTCTCACTCTTGCTCAGATTGGTCCTGAACTCCTTAGCTCAAGCAATCCTCCTGCCTTGGCCTCCTGGAGTGCTAGGACTACAGGCATGAGCCACCGTGCCCAGCCTGGGGGATTGTTTATAATGGTATAAGAGTGTCTGTGCCTTGCGGCTGATGCCCACTGCAAAAATGGTTGACCCATGTTGACCCGATATCAGACTCAATGAACACTAGTCTTGATTCCTTCATTTTCAACACCTTTATACACAATCAAACCAATTCCCAAGCCCATTTACTCCTACTACCTAAACTTATCTCAGAATGATTCCTTTCAATCTATCCCATTGTCACTGCTTCAGTTGAGGCCATCATCATTTGTCACACGAACTACTACAATAGCCTGCTGATCGGTATCTCTTGGTTTCACTGCAACTAATCTGCCTCAAGTCTGATAAATCTTCCACAGTGCTTTTGGAGTGATCTGTCAACAACATGAACCTGGCCAAGTCACTCCACTGCTTAACCAGTCCTCTGCTCAAAAGTCAAAGTCTACATGCCTTGGCATGCCAAAAGAGGATGTTCACAAACTAACCGCTGCCTACGACTTTAGGCTTAGCTCCCAATGCTCATGTCATCAAATTCCTGTTCTCTGATTATGACAACCTTTCACACATCTGTATTCCCTCCTGGCTCTGACTGTTATGTCCTAAAATCCGTGTTTCCTCTGGTAAAACCACAGTAATTCTTCAAGTTTTAAGTGAAATACCGTGTCTTTGTGAAGGCTATGTATACTATCTGCGAGTGGCATTTATATTATCACAATTAATTATCATGTCTTTAAGACTCTATGATCTACTTGAGGCCAGGGACCACATTTTTACATTTTCACATCTTCTATTTAGATGTGTGCTTAATACCAACAAATTCTCAAAAGATTTGTGTAGTTTGACTGATAGGATGAATGGATGGATGAATGAATTAATGAGAAGCCATTGTAAGAATTACCATGCTTCATAAAAATTCTAAGCTGGTTTGAGCATATTTTACTATGGGAAAAATAATCTTAGTACTTTTAAAAGAGGACTCAATAATTAACTACAGAGAGTGAAAAGGATTTCCAGCCCCAAAGGGGAAAACTTTCTTTCAGATACAAGGTGACAAGATCAATGATAGCAATTCTTCTTACTGTTGCTATTTAAAATTTGCTAAATGATATTTGAATATATAAAAATTACTGCTTCTCCAAGTAATTATAGCTTAGGAATTGATTTAATGCAGGTTCAGGGGATAAATTAGTGTCTGGCAATGAATCTGGTATATATGAAGGGAATGAAGCTCTTATCAATGGTCACCTTTGCTCTCATGCCTCTCAATAATCACTGATGACTCTCCCTGACAGTTTCAGCATCACTCTTTCCCAAAGCCTAGTTTATGTAGAGTATGTTCAACTACAGAAGTTACCACCTGGCACAGTCTAGAAGTGACAAGTAAAAGTTCTCATTCTATGTCATAAGTTGGGTTTCACTTTCCTGCCTAACGCTCACCTTGTGCTTACCACAGCCTGCTCAGTGAGTCCCTCAGCCCTCACCTGCCTTTTGCCAGCTTCCTCCCACTTTAGCCAAATGGATGGATCACTCAAACTAAATCACTTTTGCGTGTTTGGATGGCTTTTGTATTGCCACCTGTAGCCTTACTTGGATCCCGAATCTTTTCACTGTTTGATCTTTGTTTAAATCAAGCTTGTATTTACATCTCACTTCTGGACATCCTCTATGTGAAGCTGAACACTCCTATGCAGCCAATGCTAAAAGCAAAATTTGCTTTTTGGCCTCCTTTTCATCTCGTATAAAGAAAGCACAATGCTTCTCAGTGGAGGGATGGTGGGCTTCTTGTCCCCCACAGGATATTTGACAATGTCTAGAGACACATTTTTGGTGATCACAATGGGGAAATGCCACTGGTATCTAGTAAGTACAAGCGAGGGATGCTGTTAAACATCTTCTAATGCACGAGAAAGCCCCAGTCACTATCCTACAATAAAGAATTATCTCACCCCAAATGTCAATAGTGCTGACACTGAGAAATTATACATATATTATTTTATTCTTCTTGCATACCTATTGGTACTCAAAATATCAGATGCTTCATAACTGAGTTGACCCCCAGTTATAAAACCAGGGCAAAAAGCATATAAAGTTTGCCAATTTTTGGTACTATAATCTAGTCACTGGGACTGATTTTTTGCCCAGTTTTCCCATTTGATGAAATAGCAGCTGACCATCCCTCTTCTACAGAGGCCCCTGGAGGTTTAATAAATCCATTTTAATGAGGCACTCTGCCATCCTCAGGTGAAAAATGCTCCACAAGTGTTATTCCCATTCCAAGAGAGAGCAAGGATTGCCTTGCAGATTGGCACATGAAGTTCATCCCTGCAATGCACCTCCATCCCATAGCTCCAAAAGCTACAAAATTCGCTCATAAAAAATAGAAGCAGACTGACAACTTCAGCATTTTCTTTTACCTCTGTCAGTAGAAGTGGAGTCACTGAAGGATCAGCTGTCAGGTGGCTGCATCTTTATATTATCCAGCACATCAGCCCCCACTGTTATTGAATTTCACTGGGTTTGTAGAATCCCCTAATGCATAAGGCAGGCAGTGGAGGGAGATTACATTGATCTCACAAAAAGGGGGATTAAAATGTCCTTAATGTACCCACCAAAAGTTTCAATCGAGCAAACGTGGCATATGTAAAGCAGTAAGGATTTGGAAGGAAAAGATTAAGGACTTTGTATGCTTAAGTTAAAAAAAAAAGAATAAAGTTTTACTCATCTGATAGGATTTAAATGCTGATCTGTCTGTCCCTGTGAGGCTGCCTATACATGACTTAATGACATTTTGAGATGCTAAATTTATTTTTTTAGTTATTTTTAAAATTGCAACTAGAAGACCATTAATACAAAATTAACATAACTGTTTTCCCTTTTGTATTTTACTTGCCTTATTTTATATACATATTTTACCATGAATGCAATCATGGTGAATTTTAGTTTTAGAGTTTTTGTAACTACCTTATCATTTTAGTGAATTAAAACACTCAATTCTTTAATTTACTCATTCATTCATTCATTGTTTCTTTCAAGTAAATATTTACGGACTGTGTTCTCAAGCCAGTATTATATTGATTGATCACCTCTATAGGTAACCCCTGTGTCCAAACTGCCATCTTCTTTGCCTTGGACGACTTTAACAACTCTCTGACTTGCCTCTATTTTCAATTTTTTAGAGAATGAGTTTAGCTGAATATTGGAAAATAATTCAAATAAATGTGGCTGAAATAAAATTGGAGTTGATTTTTCTCTCATGAAAGTAGAAATTGGAATGTAGTGATCTAGGTCTTCTACAATAGTTCACAGTCCTTGGCCCATTCTGTCTCTCAGACATCCTTAGATAATAGCTTCCACCCTCCAGATAGCCTAACAGTTTTGATTTGGTCCTTGTGACTTTATTTTCTATCCTCATGTCTGAAAAGGAAAAAGTGGGACAAAGGAAAAGGCTGCCCGCTGGGTCAGCTCCATATTTAGAGCTTTCCCCCAAAGTATCACCCAGCGGCTTCAGCTTATGCTGTATTGACAGTCACGTAACAATTCCAAACTGCAAGGGAAGCTAAGAAATACCATTTTTACTTGTGTGCAGTGCAACCTGAAAAATTAGGGGTTATGGTGGTAGAGATGGAGAGAGAAAGAGAGTGAGCGGATATTGTACCCAATTTTCAGTTTGTTCTATATCTTGCTTCTATTCTTTTCCTCCTATAGTCCGTTTCCCAGAAGCAGTCAGAGAGCTGCTTCTGCAATATAAATCATGTCAATTCATTCCCTGGTTTAAAGCCATCACATTTAGAATAAAATCTAAGTACATTTCCATATTCTATATGCTGAGATGTAGTTTGACTTCATTTCCTACTATTTCCCCCTTATTTACTGCTATAGACACACTATCTTTCTAGTTGTCAAACAGCCCAAGTACATTTCAGCTCCCAAGCCTGTGTGCTTGCTGTTCCTTCTGCCCAGAACTCTCCTCCACAAGGAGTTCCTGTGACTTGATCTACCCTCCAATTCGGTAAATAGGCTCAGTGAAGTCTTCCCAATCACTCAGTAGAGTGACAAATAGCTTGAACTCTGAATTTGAACTCCCTAGTTCCAAATCCTGGCTCTATCACAAGTGAGGTAGGTGACTTCAGGCAGTTACTGACCTCTTTGTTCTGGTTTTCTTATCTGTAAAACAGGTGTAATTGTATCTACCCCATAGGGTTGTTGATAGTGTCCAGCGAGTTAACAGTTGTAAACTATTATCTCATACATTGTAGTCATTTTATAAATGTTGCCAAAAATTTTTAATAGGACTTCACCTGCCTTTCAGAAGCCACTATCTATGCTTTTAGTTTGCTTTGTTTTCTTCAAAACAGAGATTACCATCATACTACGTAATTTGTTTATGTGACTATGTATAGATTACTCAAGGAGATTGGATGCAAGCTGTGTAAGGGTACCACTGTATACACAGACCCTAGAACAATTTCTAGCATAGATTAGGTGCTCAAAATTGCCAAGTGGCTATCAAATGATTAATATTTTCATTTTCCTAATATTACAAAATTACTTCACATCTGATAGATTACTAACAGATTATTAAAATATCTGTCACTTGATTGTTGACATCCTTCTTTTTCAATTCTGACCTGGTTCTAAAGATCAAGAACACGTTAGGGGCTTGAAAATGGAACTTAATTTAAATAAACTTTATTTGGAGACTTAAAAAAAATCACAAGACTCCACAGGTATATTTCTCAAAATTTAGTCCAGGCTCAGCAAACTTTTTCTGCAGAGGGTCAGAATGTAAATATTTTAGGCTCTGAGAGCCATCAGGTCTCTATTGTCACTACTCAACCCTGACATTCTAGTGTGGAAGCAGCCACAAACATTATATAAACGTACGGATATGGCTGTGTTCCAGTAAAACTTTATTTACATAGCAGGAGGAGGGCTGGGTTTGACCTGTGGCCTATAGCTGTCAACCTCTGTTCTAGAAGAGTATCAAAAACTGGAATTTTTCAAAATCAGCCTATTTTGCCTTCCTAATTTTAAAATAGGAATTATTGCACATTCAACTATTTTAGTAATCTATATGTGAATCACAAGATACAGATTATAATTTTCTTTTGTGTATATTATTTCATTTTTTCCTTATCCCACAACTCTGCGAGTTAGGTAGGGAAATGTTATGCACATCAAAATTTACAAGTAAAGAAAACAAAAGGGAAAGGAAGCAATCAGCCACTGAGCCTATGTATTTCCTGTGCACTTTATCACTTAATCCACAAAAAGAATCCATGAAGTATATATTTTTATTCCCATTTTCATGAATAAGAAAATTGAGGTTTGGAGCGATTAAGTGGTGATCCCAAGATCACACAGCTGCCACATGTCAAGATACAAATATAAATCCTATTCAGGCAGGCTCCAGCAATGACATATTAGCATCAGCACCTACCTTATTCTGCAGATAATGCATAAACCCAGTCGATTTCCTAAATGTTATTCAAACTCCGATTGATGTATCAGAAGAGAATAAGATTCTGTCTTATTTTTTGAGCTTGGATGAAAACAATATGCCAATCTCCCTGAAAAGGATTTTAAAAGCAGCTTTTACTCATCAGCCTTTCTAATAATCATGTTTACCTTATTTACTGTGGGTATCTAGAATCATGAAAGTGAAAAAGAAAAAATAACCATATATTCAATTCAAGTTTTAACCTGCCACCTCTGGAATGATAGGGAAAATCTCCAGAGCCTCACAGACCCAGAGTGTGTGCCTGCTTACCCCACGCTAGCCTTCCTGGTGAGGTAACTTAGCCTTTCAGTCTGGCAGGTGAACTAAACATCACTAGGTGGGCTATGCCGCCTTGCCTGAAAATCAAGTGTCCACCACCAAACGAAGCACTCCCCAAGATCCTCCTTACGCTTAGACGTGAGTTAGTAATACACCCTACTAATAATAAATATTTGGAAATTGAAAGATATGTACAATTATGTAAAAAAAAAAAAAACCTAAAATAAGCAAATTGCCATAGACTTCTGTGTACAAAATACCTGCATTACTGAGGTTAAGCTGTGTCAGTCGCCCAGCAGACAAACCCTGAAATCTCAGAGGCTTCAAATAACACAAAGTTTTTTTGTTCTGCTTTTTTTCCCCCCTCAAAGTCTGATAGAAGACAGAAGAGGCATTTCTCTTCCCAGCGACAACCCAGGAAGCTAGGCAACTATCCCGTGCCAATGCATTTTCAACACACAGGCTCCAGAGGCAGAATGCAATAAAAATGTATGGAGGAAGCATTGCAGCTTTTAATCACTTCAGCTTGGAGGTAACATGCATTACCTCTTCTCCCAGTTCTTTGTCCCATGTTAGTCACACGTCTCCACCTGATTGCAAGGGAGGCTGGGAAAGAGAGAACGCACGGGCTATTGGATGAGTATCCCACCTCAATATTATAAAAGCCAGAGGGTCTATTTTATAATATTAAACACATCTTATAATTCACATTGCCTGTGAATATAAAGGTACATTTATTATAAAGCATTATCTTAGTGGAACTACCAAAGAAAATGTTTAGACCGTATCACTTCAGCTACTGTGTTCTGAAGATAATGTAAAATCACCAATGGAAATTAGCATCTTTATTTTATCCTCTGAATGGCATGCCCTAAAATCTAATTCATGGATTAATGAGAAAAAATATTTATTATCCATGTTCCAAATATTATGATAATTTCTGACATGGATGCAAAATCAAATTGGGGAACAGAGCACATAATCAAAGGGAGTCTCTCAAAACATATGCTGAAAACTTAAGTTTTGCAGAAAATGTTTATACTGTACTATACCATCAACAAACCACAAGGAATAAAATCTGGGTGAAAATAATTAGTTTTTTATTTTAACAAAAAGCATAATTAATGGCATAGCTGACCAAATAATCCCTGATACTCTTGAAATGTTAAACTAGTGTAAGGGGTTAATTTTTGAAAATTTATCGTAAAAGATACGTGTCCACAGATTTATTCTTTGCTTTGTATTACATTTTATGTTCAATTTAAGAAACAAAATTATCATTTCTTCTTGAAACAAAAACTTAAAACATACAATGAACCCCAGCATTGTCTTATTTGTTCTGATGCTTTCAAAGGACAAAAAGTGACATTGTAACCACACAAAAGCTTTAAAAGTCATTGTGACTTGGTGAACATTTAACATGTGCATCTGCTGTTGTACTGAACTGGCAGGTGGCTAACAATTTTTTACATTGCGAACCTTTTCCCTTAATGCCTGCGTGCGGTTTCATGTCAATTTCTGCCCCGAGGAGAAGAGATACCTGCTGTTTAATCTGCCTAACTATCCGGCATGATGAGTTTGCCATTTTGTACATGCCAGCGTTAGAGCTGTAGTTTCATGACACATTCTAGAGTTGCCTTCTTTCCAAAACTGTCTCTTCTTAAAGTCATAATGTGTTTCCACAGAACAATTCAAAACAGAAGCAGAAGCAATGTGACGACACATGAAGGCTAGCTGGTCCTCCGTGAGTGGGAAGTTATCCCTTCTTGCGGTCATTGCTTTCCATAGGCTAGCCCTCAGCTTCGCTAACTCAGAAAACTAATTTTAGCATTTCACCAAGAACTGACCAGGATTTTAGGAGACAGGTCAGGGTGTGAGTAACTGAACGTAAGAGAATAATGATTCATTAACACAGAATGATTCATTCATTAACATAAACCTAGAACACTGGTGTCTCCATCCAAATCACACATCATCAGAATGAAAGCATCTGGGAAATAGAGTTTATAATTCAAAAGTAGGTTGATGAGGGTTGAACTAGTGTTAAAAGTGCTGGACATTTCTGAAGGAGGTTTCATCTATTAGTAAAACATGAGGAATTAATATTTTCTCCAGCAGTGGAATACAATTCTCTTGGAAAGGAAGAAATTCACATTCATTAGGGTTTATACTGTGTTAGTTATCACACTCTACATGTATGTAATTTCACTTAATCTTCACTCTAATCCAAAATGGGTGATACTCAATTGCAAAGATGTGGAAACAACCCAAGTGCCCACAAATACATGAGTGGATTAATAAAATGTGGTATATGTATACCATGGAGTATTATTCAGCTATAAGAAACAATGGTGATATAGCACCTCTTGTATTTTCCTGGATAGAGCTGGAACCCAGTCTACTAAGTGAAGTATCCCAAGAATGGATAAACAAGCACCACGTGTACTCACCAGCAAACTGGTTTCACTGATCAACACCTAAGTGGGCATATAGGAATAACATTTATCGGGAGTGGGGCAGATGGGAGGGGGAAGAAGGGGATGGGTATATACATACACAATGAGTGCGATGTGCACCATCTGGGGGATGGACAAGCATGAAGCTCTGACTTGATGGGGGAGAAGGAGCAAGGGCAATATATATAACCTTAACATTTGTATCCCCATAATATGCTGAAATTTAAAAATGGGTGATACTGTTATTCTCACTTATTAGAAGCAACTGTTGAGAGGTAGTCTCACCGCTTTAAGGATGAAGGCCAGGTTGACATCAAACCCCAAGCTGAGACCTCCTCTTTGATGTGCTACATTTACCCTCTCTACTTCAGTGCTTTGCCTTTCCTGAATGCGGAAGACCAAGTAAAAACCGACCAAAATAAATTGTTCGTATTCTTCCTTTTCTAAACTTAATATAAACCTCACTGTACTCTGGTTGACATTTTTATTCCCTTAGACACTCGTACAAACTACAAGTTTCTTCATCTCCATTCTTATCCTGAGGCTTCCTTGTTTGTCTTGATTAGACTTGGGTATTTCCAAACCTCTAGAAACACTTTAAGAAAGTGAAATGATATTATTGTGATATAACTGGCTGTTGGTGAACCCCTGTTGCCTTCTAGTGTTCACTATTTTCCTTCCAATCAATGGATTTTTTTTTAAAGGAAACCCAATTTGATGGTATAAAAATATTAAATGACCTATTTTTCCTTAATCACTGCTTTCCAATGTGTTTCGCTGAATTCCCATTCCCTACTGGGAGGCAGATACTTTAATGACCATATTAGGACATATCTATAGCTTTCTGGACATGTCCAACTCGGTATAAAATTTCATACGACAATCTATTCAAAGCTTTCCTCTTACCCACTGTTTGTTAAAATTGTAGCTTTAACAGCATTAATTAGAAAGGAGACGTGTTTTCTTCTTTGGTTCTTGTCTTCCTTCCCTCCTCTAGGAAGTAGCTACTCTAATAATGAGTATGAAAAGCAAGGAAGGGGAAATGAGGAACATCAATGTATTTGACTGGGTATGCACACAATTTCCTTTGTGGAGGCTGTCACTGCTTTTCTGGCTAACACTGATTGATGGCCTCTGCTTTCAGGTGTGCCTGTAATGAAGGATTTCTGTCTCAGAGCACCCACCTTGCAGGGCTTTTCCACTGCACAGGCCCTGGACATGGGAGTTCAAGCTTATCCTCTTCCACTATAACCCTCTCAACTTCTATCTCAAGGAGTATACCTCGTGTAAAGCCATCTTCCTTGGCCATCTGCTTTCCTGCATTGGTCCCCAAAGGATGGCTAAAGACCAGTTACCTTCCACAGCGTGCATTCGGCACTGAGGAGATTTACACATCATTGCCGTGCCTGTGAGCGTGTAGACTTGTTTACACCCACCTCACTCTGACCTGCTTTCTCTCCAATTCTCTTTTCCTCTGCTCAGAAAGGCAGAAATTCAGTCAGAAATCTACTATACAAGTGTATATCCAAAATAAGACAATGCACTCCAGTCTATTATCGTAGTACAGGTATGTAAAGCGATTCTCTTCAAGCATCCCTGTCACTCGATTTAGCAGCAGAGAGCCCAGCCTTTCTCTGTCAGGTGGGGTGGGGTAGCCTCTCACCACCCACATTTCACTTCCCAGGAGGCCATGACTCTGGTGACATGCCCTTTTTCTCTTGCGCCCCACACTTCTTAGATATATTTGGGCAGAAAGTAAGCTTGAGAGGGTAGGTGATACAAGGAGGGCTGATTCCAACAGCACTTAGGAAGTCCTGGAATGTATGTTTAGAATAGAATGCATTTAGTGACATTTTCTTTGGCTTTGGCCTGACTTGGGTTCTCAAGTCTTAGGGAACAGAAAAAGTCCTATCATATTTCCTATTACACATTTATTTTTTTAATATATCATTTCAAAAAATTACTGAATACCTTCCATATGACAGCCATTGCAGTGAATGTCAATATAGAAACTGAGAAAATACAATTACCACCCTCACAGTAAGAGTCAGGTGCATTAGTTCATGCCCTGTCTTTGGACACAATACTCCCAGCTGGCCACTAGTTTTAACCTGAACCCTTTCTCACTGTGATGATGGTATTTATTAAATGTGATAGGAATATTTAGAGAGGTGAGAATGCTTCTCTGTGGGAGGTGGGAGGTCAGAAAAGACTTCACAGATGAAGAATTGTTCCTCTCGACTCTTATAGAACAAGTAGGAATTAGCCAGTTAAAAAAGATAAGAATGGGCAGACAAGATAAGGAAATAGCTTTGAAAAAGCAAGAAGGCATGAAAGCAATAGAAAAATACAAGTAATCAAGCATGGCTTGAGCAGAGAGTCCATAATAATAGTAGGATAAGCAAGGCAATCATATTTAATGACTTTTTTTTTTACTATCTTCAATGATTATGAAACTTTGTCAGGCATAAGAATTTCCCAGGGTTCTTGCTCAAATGCAAATGCTAATTTCCAAAGCCCAACAGAGATTTTCCAATCTCACCAGAAATTTTCAATCAGTATTTGTGAAGTAGGGTTCAGTATTCTGCACTTTTAAAGGCATTCCAGAAGAATCTAAGCAGGTAGCTTATTGTAGTTCCCTGTCATAGATTCAGAGAAGTTGCTGCAGGATTTTAAGCAAGGGGGTAGGGGGGGTCCCATGCTTAGATTTGCATTTCAGACATACACCTCTGGCCACCCTGTGGCTGACTGCCTGGAATAAGACAAGACCAGAGGAAGGAGACTAATTAGATGGCTATCACAGCGGTCCAAGCAAGATATGAGGGTGGTCAGATTACAGGATAGAGCAGTCAGGCAGATGTCTAAAATGCCAACATTGAAGGGTGCTAAAATAATCACTGAACAGAACTGTAATATAATATCAGTTAAACCAAATTTCTTACGCAGATTTCTAACATAATTAACAAAGTGGCAAAATACACATTGATCATGCTCCCACTGAATTAGAGATGAGCAATTTTCAAAGACACCTATCTCTGTCCAATGTGGGTTTTCTTGGTTTTGTTTTGGCTCTCAGTTTCTTTGCTTAGTTTAGTTCAGATGTTCAAAACAGGGGATGCAACTATAGGCCAAAATAATAGCCCTGAAACCTTGACTCAGAAATTATAGTCAATTTAAATTACAAAACCAGAGAGTGTACAGCACAGATTGAGAGATGTATTTTGTTATCTAAAATAAGATTGTTGATATCCCTCCAAAAGAAATTCTGAGATTTAGGAAAATTACCAAAAAATGTTAAAGAGAAACCATAAGCTATTTTTAAAAAAATGGAGGAAAACTTACTAACAATGGAAACAAAAAACAAAAAAGGAAGTCAATAGCCCTTATATTTCAGTTACCTGTGTATGTGATAAATGAAAGTTACTGACAGAGAATGAAATAAGAGACAACAAAATCATGTTCAGTTGGTTGCGTGTTTATCTGGAATAATATTTGGAGATTTTATTCATGGTATTTTCTTTTGTCCTTTATTGTGGCTATTTTAGTTTTTTTTTTTTCCTTTTTCTTGTCCTGCTGGGGAATAGGATTTCTTGGCATACAAAGTGTTAACGCCAGAAATTGGAAGAAGGAAGATGAGACACACAAATACAGAGACAAGAGAGACAGAGAGACAGAATGACAATGAGATATTTGCGAATTCCAAATTTAAAAATTCTGAGTACAGGAGATACTTCTTCAGGGAATTGGTAAGACCAACTCAATGAGAAATGATTGAGCAGTGCTTCTAGGGATACTAAACCCGTAGGCAGTTTTGTAAAAGATTTTGAGGCCTCTAGAATGAGAATATCTTAGACAGTCATTGCCACTCCTCTATTACCTGTGTGGTTCCCTCTTAATTTCTTGGAAGTCCTGAAACTCCTGACAATTTGGGTGGGTAAATCCTCAAGAAGAGCCAATATTTAGTTTTCTGCCAGCCTAGAGCCAAAATGTAGTCTGAGTTATAGCGAACAAAAGAACTATATTTGTTGAAAACTTGAGTTTGTTGATTAAGATTTATACATGGTAGATGAGGACGCTTCTCCAAGAGAAGCTAGATTCTCCAGTTGCATTCTGATGAAATTGACCTTGCAATATGACAGAAATGTGCCCACAGCTCTGGCAAAGAGGCAAAGTTTCCAGAGGAAGGATTTAAAGGGAGCCGATTGCCAGTTATGAGGGCTCATGCCTGTAATCTCAGCACTTTGGGAAGCTGAGGTGGGAAGATCACTAGAAGCCAGGAGTTCCAGACCAGCCTGGGCAACAAAGTAAGACCCTATGTCTACAAAAATTTAAAAATTAGCCAGTGTGGTGGTGCACACCTGCAGTCGTAGCTACCTGGGAGGCTGATGTGGGAGGATCACTTGAATGAGCCCAATAGTTCGAGGTTACAGTGAACTGCGATTGCACCACTGCACTTCAGCCTAGGCAACAGAGGGAGACCCTGTCTCAAAAAGAAAAAAAAAAAGAGGGAGTTGGCTGATCTCAGAGGGTGGACATTCCAGGGCAGCAACCAACAGTTATGAAAATGCAAGAGCTCCTTAATTGGCCTTTGGAGTAGAACATAGCATAATGGATGGTATATGGGGTGGAGGTGGAGGTCTCCCACTAATAATGTGGAAGCTAGGGCCTTTAGGGGCTGTCTCAGGAATTCAGAGGGTCTAGTCTGAGTCCATTCTAGTTTCTCCATTCATGCCAGATAATTGTAATTCTGGGTACTTCTGTTTGCCTGTGACTGGGATCCAGGAGGAGAGTAACAGGAGAGGCTCAATGCTGGGAGGACAGAGGATCTCACAGGAGACCAAGGCTGCATCTCCTAATGAGGGACCTACTCAATCCACCCAACTGCCAAAGCCTGGCAGTTACTGTCTTGGACAAATAGCTGTGGCTTATCTTTTCCATAGCTCTGAGAAAAACCCTGGATAAAAAAAAAAATTGACTATACAACAGAAGAATGGGGCTGATATAATATTCTGAGATATCAATCTGCAGACATTTTTCTCCTGTTTTTTCCCATTACTTTTATTAATACTCGGTTTGTACTAGTACCTGAGAACATAACATACTCTACCCCTTCCTTGTCACCAGGGCATAACCCTGGGACGGGCAGGAACACCTAGAAGGACCAGTTTTTCACCAGTCCAGCGAAAACCAACTGCTCACAGGTAGTTGAACATTGTTTAAAATATTAAACCGAACTTTTGAAATTTAAAACATTAAATCTCACATCTGAGACTGTAAACCAAGATTCATTCATCCTGGCATGTCATAAATCGCTTATTTGGAATCTAAAAAAATTATATATTTATTAAATAGGAGGTTCATCTTTCCTATCCAGCCAAATAAATGCTAAACAAATATTTAAAGATTACCAATTTAAGAGTATACCAAATCATTTGGCTTGTTTAGGTAATTACACACCTTGGCCACAGGCCTAGGTCTAAACTTAGGAGGTCAGAAAAAGATGTAATAAATACTTGGAAGGGAAATCAGCTTCTGCCCTTTGATCTTATGTCTAATGCTTCCTTTCAACAGTTATGGTATGTCCTTCCCTCCTCTGTGTCTTACAATAAGGTGAATTGTGTATACGAAGCTCCTTGAGGGATAAGGTGACATTGTCATGTGCACGGTCCTTCATAGAGCAGTTCACATAGTAGGCACTAAAGAAATATTTGCTGAATGATTGGATGAGATGAATTTTAAAAGTGCTATATAAAGTACTGTTTCATTCCAAGCTGAAAATTGGCAAACATATCACATCTAGGAAGTAATCTGCCTCCTTTGTTTGAACAATGAAAGGACACGTAGGGGTTTAGACACGTAATTTCAGATTTTTTTTCTATCTGTGACCTTGGTTGTAACTTTGGGTAACAGGCTTAACCACAGTTTCCATCTATTTCCGTATCCTTCAGTTCCCCTAAGCATACAGTCATAGAAACAAAGATAATTTTTACTGACCTCATATGATGGTGGTGAGAAATAAATAATCAAAGCCATGGTTAAGTACTTTATGACTAAACCATAATGTACCTTCCTAAATGTTTGTGGAAGTAGTCAAGCTGACCTTTCAGCAGCTAATGAATTATTCAGACTTCACTGTCATTCCATAGCAGTCCAAATACTAATAAGGTTCCTTTGACATTGATACAAGCACAGCAGATATGATTTGCATACATGAAATAATTTCATGTAATATTTATCACACTCCAATTATAAAAAAGCTCTACCAAGAAAAAACAATGGGTAGCATTAGTAATAATGAAACTGTAATATACAGTTGACCCTTGAACAACATGAGTTTGAACTATGCGGGTCCAGTTATATGCAGATTTTCTTCTGCCTCTGCCAACCCTCCACTTTCTCCCCTTCTTCAGCCTACTCAATGTGAAGATGAGGATGAAACCTTTATGTTGATCCACTTCCACTTAACGAATAGTAGATACATTTTCTTTCCCTTCTGATTTTCTTAATAACATGTTTGTTGTTCTGTGTATTTTAAGAATACAGTATATAATACATACACACACTATGTGTTAATCGACCGTTTATTGGTAAGGCTTTCAGTCAACAGTAGGCTATTACTATTTAAGTTTTGGAGAGTCAAATGTTATACACAGATTTTTGACTGCCTGGGGATTCACTGCCCACAATCCCTGTGTTGTTCAGGTGTCGACTGTATTCTCAATAGTTTAATTGGAATGGGAATTGTGGCAGAAAATATGAAGGAAAACAGGCCTAATGCTAAAATCCATAAGCTTCCAGTTTCAGGCTAGGTTTCTGACTAGGATTTGACTGTTTGTGATGAAGCTTAAAAATCTAGATGAAATATGACAATTTAGATAAACATCTAACCTAGTTCTTAAATTCAAAGCCTCATTTCTGGACAATGGCACACCCTAAAAACACACAGGACCATACAAAGAAAACGTAACTTAAAAGTATAGTTAGGATTTCTTTTCAGGATACTTATTTTACATTTCTCTTTTGATTCCATCCCAAACACTCAATGTAAGAAATAAGAGAGAAGTACAAATTCCCTTCATGTTTTTCATAAAATGAAAAATATCGTGATTATCTAAAAAACTAGCAGGAAATTCTTCCAGAGCTTAATGATGATGATGATATTAGCCTACTCTGCTGAAAGGATGATCAAAGGTGGTAATGACAGACAACATAACCTTACATTAGTCAGGTTATAAAAGAAATCCCGTCAAAAGATGAAATCTCCAAAGTGTAAAATTGAAATGTTACAACTTGCAGATGACTCTGTGTCATCTTTTTCTGCAAAGGTATTAAAATGTCACAACATCATGGAGAAGCAGAGTTTATTATTACTGAGATGTGATGATATATACATATACAAGTTCATGTAAGTACATTAAACCACTCTTTTCCTCTATCAAACTAAAAAGAGTGAGTATTCCTGAAAGACACAGTTAGCTATGACTTGTGAGTTTCAATCCACATGAGACCCATTCATCACATTTGTGAGTCCCTTGGTACTTGTTTATGATTCTTTCGAGGGCTGAGATGAACTTTCTCCTTGAATTTCATGCAAATTCAATCAGATCATCCTAGCATTTTTATTTACTTGGGTAAGAAGTTAACATGCTTAGCCTGGTGTCTGTTCTGATGTTTCACAAGGGCAATAGTAAAAGTTTCCTGGAGAATGTTTCAATTGATTATAAAACATTAAAGGAAAAGATATATAGAATACCCACCATACAACAAAAACAGTCAAACAGAAGAATCCTGTCATTGCTTGAGACTATTTGGTGTCTCTGTGAGACCTATGCTGGCTAGGCAAAATCAAAATAAATTTAGGTTAAATATCATACATTAAACACAGAGTAGATCATTATGATACAAGCAAAAATGGAAACAAATGACAATACATGTTTCCTTAGGGAGTCCACAATCCTAAAACTAAAACTTTAAAACCCCCAATAGAGATTTGCTTATTTAAAAATTAAAAATCTCCTTAAGAAACTGTCATATTAGACATGAACTTGCTCTGCTGTCAGAGGGAACAATTAAAAAGAAGAAGAAATGACCTTTCATCTCTCAATTAATCCAGCATGATCATGGAAGGAATGACCCATAAAGAAGTGTTTCTTTATTATTGGCTTAGCATCTAGGGACATTGCTAAAATATGCAAAAATGACTATGTCTTTCCAAATTAGAACCACATCAGGCCATAACTCAGCAAGATGCTCCTATCACAAGCCTGTGGGAATGGAAATCTATATGGAGAATTTAAGAATCCGTGACTCTCATCTCATGTTTTCTATGAAAATAATGGTGGGCAGAGACGGTCTCAGCAGTGCTATTCAAATGTGAGCATACATATAAATGATTTGAGTACATTAAATATATCTGTGATAAAATTGCATTATATTCATAACAAAACCAAAGCAGAGATCCAAACCAATTTCCCTAGGATTTCATAGGAATGAGCCTCTTGAGTACAGGAAATAAGGAGGCTTTTGAGGTAAGCCTAGAAAGTTTAGGAGAATGATGACATGAAGAAAAGGGTTGGAAATAAAAATATTTTAAAATATAGAGACATATAAAATGGCAAATCCTAGATATGAGGAATATACTGAATTTACTGAGGTTCGGATTTATATTAAACCACATATCCTGAAAGGCCTTGAATTCCATGCTAAATAATTCGAATTTATTCTGCAAGTAGTAGAAAACTAGAAGAGTTTTGCGAAAAGGTAAGGTCCTTAGGAACCCACCCATGGTTTAGGAAGAAAATCCTCTGGCACAATGGAGAATGAAATTGAGTGGCAAGAAATTAAAAGCAGGAAGTAAAATGTAGACCAAAAGGAATAGAAATGTGAAGAGAAAAGATGAGAAAATATACAAAAAACATTTTTGAGGCAGAATCAGGAAGACTTGGTTACTAATCATGTTTGTGGAAGAAAGGGAGAAGGATGAGTTTTTGTATCCAAGGCAAATAGAAAATCGATGTCACTATGAATAAAAATAATAACCAAAAAAGAAGAGTAGATTATTTTATCAAGGATGAGAACGAGAGTGGGTAGAGAAAATCTGTTTCATTTCAAATGTATTGTGTTTGAGGAAACCAGGTATAGGCAACTAAAAATATTCATTAGGCACTTGAAAATTCAGATTGTCAACAAGGAGAGTACTTGGGGCTGAAGAAGGTGATTTCGGAGCTATCTGAATAGTGATGGTAATTGAAGTGGTAGCTATGAATGGGTTTGCCCAGAAAGAGAAAAATGTATGAAGCAGATGTGAGTGGAGAATGATTCAGACAGGCCACTTATCTCATAAAATGATCAATTTATCACAGTCGATGGATATGACTCAACATTGAAAATCTAAAGATAACGTGAACAAAAGGAAGAGAGATGTTACTAATACTAGACGGAAGTAGCTAATCATGGTATTTTTGATGCCTTCCTAAATAATGCAAAGTATTTCCTGTATAATAAAATCTTTAAAGAAGCGAAATATGTAGGTCCCAATGAGATATCTGTAGAAAATTAAAGAGGGGGCAAAAAGCCGGTGGGAAGCCATTTTCAAAATGAGATGCAGTGGCCTTACAAATACGTATCTCCCAAAAAAGTTCACGCCCTAAGAATTTTATATTTAGAAACACTTCCATCTCAGAATTTAACAACTCAGTAAGGCATTAAAGGAATTGTTTTAAAATAGAATAGATAGCATGTTTGTATTAAATGTATCACAATAACCAGAGTGCTCATAAAATATTATTATAAAATTAGAGGCAGTCAAATGACCTTAGATAATAACAGATAAGTGAAAAGTAAACTAACTTAAATAGAAATTGTATTCTGGTTAACACTTGATTTGTGTAGTCTTATTCAAAATCTTTATAAATAAAGAAACAATAAAATAAAAAGTATCTAACGAAGTCATTCAACACAGGTTTTATCTTTCTGCATTATCTATTTTAACCTCTTTCCCCTTGAATGGGTATCTGCTACTATCTCTTCAGAATTAAACTTTCAAATCTGTAACGAAATAAATTATTTTTACATAAATTAATAAATAAATTTCATGTCTTTAGTCTTTTTCCTCCAAAATAAATTTACATTCTGTAATGGGCATAGAAGAAAAAATGTTAAATTGTAAGTAGTTTCCAACCTCTCCTTCTGATGCTGTTTCTCTTACTTGCTACCCTCACCAGACTTAGTAGGCTAAGAAAGAGGACTTTGTCTTTGACTTCTTGGTGTCTCCTGCCGTCCCCACCATGTAAAGTTATCCCTTCCTTTGTTCCTGAACTGCTTTATAGAATTGGGGAAATCAGGAAAGGGAGAGATATAGAAAAAGAATTGGTAGGGCAGATATTCAGAAAGAAAAAAAATACTGTCGTGGTCAGCTTCCATTCTGATCAGACGGTGGATACCTTGGAAAAGTTGTTAAATATTTTTAATATCAACCCTAAAAAGAAACTAGAGCAATGCGTCTCAAACTATGTGTGGTGAAGGGTCAGTTTTTCCCCAATCTATCACAGACCAATATTTTAATACAATAAAAACAAAATACCAGAAAAATGAAATTAAAAAAGACAAAATCAAGCCCATTTTTATTAATATTACTGTATTCCTCAAAGAAACTCAATTAGTTTTCTATAGAATTTCTAAATGTTTCCTCTCAATTTCTGGACTTTTCTCATTGCTCTTAAGAGCACCCATTTCTAGAATCAGCAGGAGTCTGCACACTGTTCTTTGCGTAGCTCTGCACTGGAAGATATCATATTGAGGAGAAAATGTCTTTATTTTAAGAAATTTAAAATTAATGACATATTACATGGGGCTTGCTAAAATTTCTCCACTAACAATGAAACAGAAAAGATTTATAAGTCAAAGAATTGTATAATAAAGGCTGTAAGGAAAATATTGCAACTTGAATATCACAATGAATTGTTTTAAGAGCATGGGCAGTTACAGTGACATATAACCACACACATACAATCGGCCCAAGTTGGAATTACATAATATGTATGTATGTTATGTCTAATAATGTATGTGTGTTCTGCAATTTTTGAGAATGTTCTAAGGGTCAGTCACTGTGCTGAATGTTTTACCTACTTCACCTCATTTAATCCTCACAGCAGCCCTGGGAGGTAGATATCTTTCCTATTTCACAGACGAGAAACCAGAGGCTTAGGGAGTTCATATAATTTGTTCAAGGTTATAGACCTGGTATGTGGTAGATCTGGGATTTGAGAACAGATTACCTGAGTCCAAGCAAAGTTTGCAGTTTTAATAAGCATTTGATTCCATCTACCTGATGATTATTCTTCTATATATTATCATATTTTGGGATGCTAGTAATCAATATATTTAAATTTTTTTAATCTAATACTTAAACATCTCACCAACTCATACAAATTATTTTAAGGTAATGATTATAAAATTTTATTTTATATGTCCTAGTGGATAGCTAGGACTTGAATCTCCATATCTTATTACATTTTAGATATTATTGTTAAGAAAATGAAAATAGCTTCATAATCGACTTTATGTGTCCATTCATCATTTTAATAATTCCCTGCATTTCTATGGTTATTTTTACAATTCTGAAGTGTTTTCACATTCTCATTTGCTATTCATAAACAACTCATCAAGGTAGGAAGAGAAAACATTATTATTCCTATTTTATAGCTACAGCTACCACAGAGAAAGTTTATGCATAATATTTCAGTGTCTGGTATAATGTTTTTGACTCGAGAATAAACAAAAGTGTTGAAAATATTAATACAATAGCTTCTGAAAGAA
>CAUYRT010009962.1:0-35753 GCA_963574885.1 Lepilemur ruficaudatus
TAGCTGGGACTACAGGCATGCGCCACCATGACCGGCTAATTTTTCCTATATGTTTTTAGTTGGCCAATTAATTTCTTTCTATTTTTAGTAGGGACGGGGTCTCACTCTTGCTCAGGCTGGTTTCAAACTCCTGAGCTCAAGCGATCCTCCCACCTCGGCCTCCCAGAGTGCTAGGATTACAGGCGTGAGCCACCGCGCCCGGCCGCTCATTTCTTTTTAGCACTGAATAATAGTCTACATTTTGTATGTACCGTATTTTATTTATGTATTCACCTATTGAAAGACATCTTGGTAGCTTCCAAGTTTTGGCAATAAAGAATAAAGCACCTTTAAACGTGTGTACAGGTTTTTATGTGGACGTGTGGTAAAAACCAAGGAGCATTGTTGTTGGATCACATGGTAAGAGTATTGTTTAGTTTTATGAGAAACTGCAGGACTGTCTTCCAAAGCTGCCAGACAATTTTACATTTCCTCAGCAATGAATTAGAGTTCCTGTTGCTCCACATCCTTTTCAGCATTTGGTGTTGTCAGTGCTTTGGATTGTTGCCGTTCTAATAGGTGCGCGGTGTCATAGCTCATTGTTGTTTTAATTTGCAATTCCCTGATGGTGTATGTTACAGAACGTCCTTTCATGTGCTTATTTGCCATCTGTGTACCTTCATTGGTGAAGTGTCTGTTCAGATCTTGTGCCCATTTTAAAAATTGGGTTATTTTCTTACTATTGATTTTTTGTTTTGTTTTTTTGAGACAGAGTCTCACTCCGTTGCCCAGGCTAGAGTGCTTTTGCATCAGCCTAGCTCACAGCAACCTCAAACTCCTGGGCTGAAGTGATCCTCCTGCCTCAGCCTCCCAAGTAGCTGGGACTACAAGCACATGCCATCACGCCCAGCTAATTTTTTCTGTTTTTAGTAGAGACGGGGTCTCAATCTTCTTCAGGCTGCTCTTGAACTCCTGACCTCAAGCGATTCTCTTGCCTCGGCCTCCCAGAGTGCTAGGATTACAGACATGAGCCACTGCGCCTGACCTCTTACTATTGAATTTTTAGTGTTCTTTGTATATTTTGGACACCAGTCCTTTATTAGATAGGTATTTTGTAAAGATTTTCTTCCAGTTTGTGGCTTTGTCTTTTCACTTTCTGAAGTGTCTTGCAGAGCAGAAATTTTTAATTTTAATGCAGCCAAAGTTTTTTTTCTTGTAGATCATGCTTTTCTTGTTGTGTCTAAAAAGTTATCACCAAGCCCAGGGTCATCTGGCTTTTTCCTTATATTATCTTCCAGAGTTTCATAGTTTTGTGTATTACATTTAGATCTGTGATCCATTTTGAGTTCATTTTTATAAAAGTCGTAAGATCTGGGTCTAGACTTATTATTTATTTTTTGCTTGTTTAGTTGTTCCTGCATCGTTTATTGAAAAGGCTATCCTTTCTACACTTGCTCTTTTGTCGAAGATCAGTGGACCCTTTATGTGGTTCTATTTCTGGGTTCTCTGTTCTGTTCACATATGTTGAGTCTTTTTTTACTTTCAGTGAAGATAATATCTGTTAGTAACTGTCTTGGTTTCATTTCTTCGGCCCTTTCCTCTTGAGAGGGATGGGTAGGTAGAACAGATCATGCTTGCTGTTTCTTCTGTCTTTATCTCATGAGACTAGTTTATATTTAAGTACACAGTCAGGGTGATGCTTTTCTCACCCTGAGAAGTTTCTGGGTTTATTTTAACAGGCACCAGGACTGTGTATGTGTCTTTATGTCTGTGTGTGTACAGGCAGAGTGGTAGACATCTGTTTAGACAAGGTTTCTGGCTATGCCTCTTAAATTTTATAATGGGGTATTAGACCTACGTTTTACTAATAACTGAGAAAGCATATTGTTCTGTCCCAATCTGTAACAGAAAATGTCAATACTTGAATTATTACCAGCAATTAAAACATCGGATTTCCTGTCATGCAACTTTCATCAGGGAACATTAGGCAATATCTGGAGACAATTTTGTTTGTCACAACTGGTAGCAGGGAAGGGTGGAGGGGTGTTAGTGGCATCTAGTGGGTAGAGGCCAAGGATGCTGCTAAATATCCTACAAGGTACAGACAGCCTCCCATAGCAAAAAAATTTCTGGCTTGAGTTGTCAATTGTGCTGAGATTGAGAAACCCTGTTGCAGAGAAGCAGATATATTTATATCCATGTACATGTTTTCCTCTTTGCTTTGGCCTCTAGATAACCTCAACTTTTGTAGATTTGCCATCTACATCTAACAGTTGTGCAGAAACTTATGGTGTGGTGTAACATTCAGCTTCTTTTATGTGTCTTGAACTTAGTTTCACTTTTTCCTGATTTCAAAATAGTTTCTATTATGTTACATGCATTTATGTAAGCTGACTTAGTTCTTAAAGTGGGACATAAATACAGAATTATGTAACTTTCTGACTATAGGTGGCTGGATTGTAAATCATGAAAATGAGTCTGGAAACAAAGTTGATGCTTAATAACACTTCTGGGCTGGGTGTGGTGGCTCACACCTGTAATCCTAGCACTCTGGGAGTCCCGAGGTGGGAGAATTGCTTGAGGTCAGGAGTTCAAGACAGGCCTGCGCATGAGTGAGACCCCATCTCTACTAAAAATAGAAAAATCAGCCAGTGTGGTGGCTCACACCTGTAGTCCCAGCTACTCGGGAGGCTGAGGCAGGAAGATCACTTGAGCCCAGGAGTTTAAGGTTGCTGTGAGCTACAATGACAGCATTGCACTCTCTCCAAGGTGATGACAGAGTGAGACTCTGTCTCAAAAAAATAAAATGAATGAAAGGAAGGAAAGAAGGGAGGGAGGAAGGGAAAGAAAGAAAGAAAGAGAAATAGAGAGAAGGAAAGAGAGAAAGGAAGAAAAAGAAAGAAAGAAAGAAAGGGAGAGAAAGAGAAAAAAGAAAGAAAGAAAATAATGCTCTGGGTTGGTTGTACATGCATAATGCAGAGTCTGCTTTTAATTTCCTCTTCTGGTCCTTTAAATGGCCTATTTCCCTACCATACATAAGTTTCCATGAGCTCATCTTGTTTTCGTAGTGTTCCCTTTTATTATTAAGAGAACCAAAACCCAAAAACCCACTTGTTTCAGCAGTCCACTGCTGTCTTCCTCTGTGTGAAATTGCTCAACTAAGAGCTATGCAAATGAGGATGAGCCACATGGTGGAGGCTTCTTACCGTACGTTGGTCCGGAGCACCACGGCCCAGAGCTGCAACAGGCTTGTAGGCAGCTGTGCACTGCCCTGTGAGCTCAGGCCCTGGCCTTCTGTCTTTCTCTTTCCCCTGCTGGCTTTGCTCCAGCCCCAACAGCTCCTTCCCTGCCCTTCAGCTCATCCTGATCGTGTGACCTAGGTATGGCCTGGTTCTTCTACCTTACTCTCCCTGGTCACCTTCTGAGACCCCACCTGAGCCCTCGCCATCTCTACAGAGCACACTTGGGTTCATCTCCTAGACGTCAAGAAGTTTTCCTAAGTCTAAGTAAAAGTCTTCATGATTAACATTTCATTTCCTTTTAAATTCTTAGCAAAAAGTACGGCTTCAGCTGCATCATTTCCAAGTTCTTTATTCCTGCAAATGGTCAAAGTTTGAAAGATCTTAGACCAGGGGTTCAGATTCTTTTATTTTGTTTAAAAAATGTTTTTAATAAAAACATATTGTATACTTGTGGATATATTATATGTATCTTGTATATAGTAATGTATTATATATAATTTCTATATATTATATATGCTGTACATATACATATTATGTGTATTGTACTACATATGCAGTCAAATAACTTGTATATATATTATATATGTATGATAATAATACATTGTACACATGTATATGTATAAAATATACAAAATGGAAAACAATTTTTTAAAATTATAGAATAAGGGGAACTGAGCATGAGACCCAAGGGCCTGCAAACTCTGACATATATATGTGTGTGTGTGTGTATACATATATGTACATATGTGTATATATACACTCACACCAATATATATATATGAAAATTTAAAAATTTGGAAAAGCAAAACTAAAAATACCTGTAATCCCATTACCTATCGATGAATACTGATATTTCAGCACATTTCTTCCTAGATTTTTTCTATTCATTTATACCTTTTTTCCTTACAAAAAATAGCGTCATGCTATATGCAATGTTTTCACCTTCTTTTCACTTAAATATATTGTGGATGTCTTTCTACATTAATAAATATATATGCACAATATTTTAATGGGTACATAGTATTCTTTTTTGTTGAGGTATCATATTCTAATCAATTTTTCAAAAGCCAGTTACCCAAGGGGCCAATTGGTGATTTATCAAATGGAGCTCCAATTTTACCAGAAGACTTGTTTCTCTCAACTACTTAGATATTATTTCTATCTTTTAAAAAAACTGTATACATTTTAATGTTCTTCTGCCAGTTCTTCAAATAGCATGTCAACATTACTGTTTCTGCAATTAAAAAAGTAAAATTTTAATTTAAGTTTAAATATAAATGTAGAAACATCAGAAAGAAGTTGGAAGTGACCAAACATTCCCAACACATATGATATGTTTAAACTTTAATTTCTAAGAAGGAAAAATTAGGATGTTTTGATTTGGTAGCTGTTTGCAAGACTGTTTGACACAGAAGAATAGAACCATCCTGAGGTGTGGGAAGGAAGTGAGGATGTACAGAGGGATACCAGAAGACGCAGAAGACTTGAACTTCAAATGTAATAAAAACATGACATTGCATTCATTAGTTTAAAATCCTAAATATATAAGAATGGGTAAAGTAAGACATGAATTAGGAACCTAGGAAAACAACCCTGTCTCACGTAAGACTTAAAGCTGCTAATTACTATGAACTAAGGTTAATATAGTCCTGAGAAGACTCAACAATCCTTAGCTTTTAAAAATAGAATGTTCCTTAAAAGGAAATCTTTAAAATCTTTTAAAACAATTATATTTGAAAAGAGTTATTATACTCTTAAGCCATAAAAATGACTCTAATACAAATGGTTATAAACTGAAACTGTTAAAACTATCCCAGCTAGTATGAAATTACATGAACTCCACAAATAGTTAAAAGATACAACTTTTGGTGAATTTGTCATCTTCTAAGTTGAAAACTCTCACAGAACTGGCCTTTGGTGGAATGAATTTTGAGAGCTGGTGTTCATTTATTTAACCAGTGACCTGTTATCTGACAGACAAGCATATTTCTGTGTGGTATTTCAAACAGTGCCATAATGCGTCCTTTCATACAGAGCTTCTTTTAATGCCCAGTTATTTTCTTAGGAATAATTTATTTCTAGAAGGGGTGGTGTTGGGTTAAGAAATGCATGTATTCTAAAGGACTTCAATACGTGTCATCAAGTTAAAGATTGTATCACTTACCTTCTCGTGCCAAGCCCAACGATTTCATTTTATGGTGAGAAAATTAGAGTTTGGAGAAGAGAGTGGTTTTGCCTATAATTACAGGACTGCCCAATTCTTATCAAATATGATGATATGACTCTGCAGCCAGGCTACCTGAGTCCCGCTTCAGCTCCCGTCTGGTCACCCTGCACGCGCTGCCTTCCGGACGGAGCCACGCGGCTCTTTCAGCCTCTCTGCTCTAGATGCCAAACGCCCAGGTCTTTGACCCTCACATACCTCTTTAATTGTCTTGCAATTCTTTTCTGGACCCACTCTACTTAATGTGGTGATTACAACTGTAACCAGTGCTGTATGAACACAGTCAACACAGTCAACACAGTTAATGGGCTGTTTTTATGCGTCATAATTTCAGAATGTCTCACTATCAGGTTAGCTTTCTATGTTCCTGCCATACGTCCACGTCGCAGCTGACTGCGTGACCCCTGGGTCTTCCTGTGGCTGTGCTTATGTGTGGCAGTGGCTTCAAACCAGGTAAAGACATCCTCAAACAAGGTAAATTAAAATGTGTCAAATTTGCATCACAAAGGCATAAAGGAGATTAATAAACAGGAAACCACTGCATATGTACAGTCTTTGTCAGTTTAATATTTTAAAATTTAAGAAATGAATAAAAATAAAGAGGAAACTAGCCATACTACACTATATTTCATTTTTTTTGGGGGGGAGACATTTTTAAGACTAATTTTTTATTGATAAAATTCATAGACCATAAAACTGACCCTTTTAAAATATCCGATTTGGTGGGTTTTTAGTATTTTCTCAACATTGTATATTGTCACCACTAATTCCAGAAGCCACTGCATTTTATGTGTAGCAGTCTTGCCGAATGTTAGTATATATACGGCAATACAACTGTCCAAAAACCAAAAAACCTTCAGATTTTGTGACTACTCTTTCCTCGGCCCCCCTGAGTAGCAGCGGGTGGGAAAACAGCTTCAGTTTGTGCCTAGCGTTAGTCTGTCTTCCACTGTGACTCTGTTTCTTCGCGATGAGAGCTGAGTCCCTCACAGTTCCTCTTGCTCCCCCTGCTCCTTTCCAGGGTGGGGCTAGGGGGGTTCCAGGTCCTGCTGAGACTGGACTGGGCACTGCTGATTTGGGGGGTGTCATATGGACACACACCGCAATGGTGTAAGGACATAGAAAACTTCTGGATCCCCTGAGACAGCCTCTAGCTCTTTGGTCTTGACACCTGCTTTCCTCACTGCTTCATCCCGAGTGAGACACGAAAGGAAGAGAGAAGTGGGCGCCTCCTGCAGACCCAGAGAAATCCCTCCTGTGACGAGGGATGCGGACCCTGTAACTAGCTGGATATTCCTAAAGCTACTTCCCACCCCACCTCCCTTTCCCAATTCACCCTTCGTAAGACACAATGGATGGGGGCTGGCAGGCACCTGGGATGCAGGTTCCATCCCAGTCTTCGCTCTAATACTCCCTCAGGCTCCTCCTTCTCACTTCTTTTAAACCAAGAAGTAATTCTTCTAAACCATCCTCCCTTCTAGGGGGAGCCTGATGGCTTGTCCTTAGTCACAGACTGGAGGTGATGCCCTTACCATAGAAGCAGCTCCGTGATCTGAGGGATCATCACCAAATACCAAAACAACATTGCCTTGACTGCCCCGAAACACTACCCTGTGGCATATGGCATTTAAGCCCTGGGGTGGGCCTTCTGTTGCAGGCTTGCCACATAGAGAAAGCCAGGTTCTGAAGACAGGCCACCCCGGGTCACCAGCTTACCAACTGTTTCAACTCTGGCTTTCTGGGAGATTTGATAAAGGAAAATTGTCAGAGGATGTTTGAAAATGATTAACCATGATATATATAAGGAGAAAAATCCTAGTTGCTTAAGTAAAGAGTCTGGCTACATCCTTTCCAGTTCTGTCTCTTTTAAAAGGGAGTTAGGAAAATGGATGAAGAAAGGAACTATTTAACTTAGGAATCAATGGAGTTGGTTGCGGAGCCCCGTCCTGGCGCTCCGTCCTCTTCTGCTGTCCTGAGGCTGCCGACAGGCTCCTCTCACCCTGTCACTTTGATGGGTGGTTTGGAGACAGCATCACAACTCTTGTGAACACTTCGTTGGTTTAATCTGAGTCTCATTTCTGAAAAGAAAGTAAGAAGGAAAACAATTGAAGGGTGTCTAAAGGTGTCTGTTTTGTAGGCAAAATAAATCTCTTGAGTCACAGAACTGATGCTGGAATGCAAGCTTGAGAGCTGGAGGACATTGTTTTAGGGATGAACTCCCGTAAGTGTTGCTTGAACCAAACTGGAACCCAATTTGAAGCTCGAGATCACTTTTGTTTGGGATCAGTATACCACCCATTTCTATTTCCTCGGGGCTTCCTTTCTCTTTCTCTTGTCATTCTAAGCTCTCTAAGTCAGGAAACTCTTAGAGGTGGAGCTGCCTCCACAGAAAGGCAGTGAGGCCTTTGGGTGGGTAAAGAAGGGCAGCTTTTAGGTATGAAGAAGTTCCAGTGTTCTACAAGACTGTGGGTGGCTATGATTAACCACAATGTATTGTGTGTTTTCAAATAGCTGCAACAGTGAATGTTGAATGTTCCCAACACAAAGAAATGATAATTGTTTGAAGCAAAGGATATGCTAATTACCCTGATTTGATCATTAAACATTGTTTACAGGAAGACACATTGTGGTTTCTTCCTTAGGAATTTTCAATAGAAAATTTCTATATCAGGGCGGGCGCGGTGGCTCATGCCTATAATCCTAGCACTCTAGGAGGCCAAGGCCGGAGGATCGCTCAAGGTCAGGAGTTCAAGACCAGCCTGAGCAAGAGCGAGACCCCGTCTCTACTAAAAATAGAAAGAAATTAATTGGCCAACTAAAAATATGTAGGGAAAAAAAATTAGCCAGGCATGGTGGTGCGTGCCTGTAGTCCCAGCTACTCAGGAGGCTGAGGCAGAAGGATCACTTGAGCCCAGGAGTTTGAGGTTGCTGTGAGCTAGGCTGACCCCACGGCACTCTAGCCCAGGCAACAGAGTGAGACTCTGCTCAAAAAAAAAAAAAAAAAAAATTTCTATATCAAATCTTGCACCTTACAAATGGACTTTAGAACTTAACCAACAAGGTGATGGATGTCCTCTCACACTTATTTTCTGTGTACATTAAATATTTATATATATGTATATGTGTGTGTGTATATCTAAGTATGTATATATAATTTTTTCAATCAGCATTTTTTTTTTTTTTAAATAGAGACAGGGTCTCGCTCTTTTGCCTAGGCTGGAACTCCTGGGCTCAAGTGATCCTCTCACCTCAGCCAGCCAAATAGGTGGAATTATAGGCTTGAGCCACTGCACACAGCTAAACCCAGCAATTCTTGATTGTTTAGTCAGGAATCTAAAGTGCCCATCAAGTCATGAGTGGATTAATAAAATGTGGTATATGTATGCTCTGGGGTACTACTCAGCCATAAAAAGATGAATTAGTACCTTTTGCAACAATTTGATGGAACTGGAGACCATTATCCTAAATGAAGTGTCTCAAGAATGGAAAAACAAACACCACATGTACTCTCTAATAAATTGGATCTATCTGATGGCACACGTGTGCACAGAGGGAAGTAAAACTCAGTGGAAATCAACCAGGGGGAGGGGGAGGGGGCAAAAAACTACCTAACAGGTACTATGAACACTATGTGGGTGACTGGCATGCCTTTTGCAGGGACTCAGGCATTACAAAAATGATCCATGTAGCCTAAAACATTTGTACCCCCTTAATATTTTGAAATTACAAAAGAGTGTCCAAATATACAAATCTCTCTTTTTAACTCATAATGCATCCCTTTTAGTCAGTTCTCCCTTATTGGTGGGCATATAGATTATCTCTGTTGATTATAGAAGTAATGCTAGTGGCACCATCCTTGTGCCCTTGTGCAACGTATCTAAAGAACCGTCCCCAGCAGTGGGATTCCAAGTACACGACTGCTTCTTTGTTGAGCAGGTGGAGAACAGTGAAGCACAGCTAGAACCTACCAGAGGCAGTAGGCCGATGAGCTAGAGTTAGAGTCTATTGTCCCGGAGTCTGGGATAACTTTTTGGTTTTTTAAATCACTCTTTTAATATCTGAAGGCCCTTAAATGAGCATGAGCCACCTTGAATGAATAGTTGTGTGTCTGAACTGGGGCCCCCAAACACACTGTGCTAAGTCAGCAGTGAGCACAGGCTGTGCTAACTCACAGCGTGGAGTGGTGTTTAGATTTTTTTCACCTACAATACATATATTTGATATTTAATTATGGTGATAGCAGAAGGGAAAACATAAAATAAGCATCAATAAATGGCAATCTATAAGTCGTCTGCTCTTGGATGACACCACCCCAGACACATCCATTTGCATTTTTGTAGTTGGTGGTGGTTTGTTTATTTTGAGACAGGGTCTTGCTTTGTTGCCCAAGCTGGAGTGCAGTGGTGCAGTCATAGCTCACTGCAACCTCGAACTCCTAGGCAAAAACAATCTTCCTGCTCGAGCCTCCCGAGTAGCTGGGACTATAGGTATGTGGCACCAGGCCTGGCTAATTTTTTAATTTTTTGTAGAGACAAGGTCTTGCTATATGGCTCAGGCTGGTCTCCAACTCCTGGCCCCAAGCGATCCTCCCTCCTCAGCCTCCCGTAGTGCTAGGATTGCAGGTGTGAGCCATGGCGCCCACCTCTTCCTGCATTTTGTTTTCATCCTTCCTCTTCCCCAGACGACTGTCCTCTGCCAATCGCCATCATCCTTTCCTCTGGACCCGTTCAGAGGCTGAGCGACAGATTTCCCCACCAGACCTCCCCATGGTAGCACGCTTTCCCCTTCCACACTTCCTACGAGTTCCCTCTGAGAAACAGAGCTCTGCGTGTCATTTCCCAGTCTGTAAAGCCTGCGCTGCTTGGCACGCCTTTTGAAAAATGTCTTTTGCATGAAGTTATAATATCCTTTATAAACTTTATAGTTTTCTACCCTCCAACTTTTTATTAAATATTTGGAAATTCTCAAATCTGCAGAAAATAATGAAAGAATATGTTCTCTCCCTCGATTCTTTAATTTGTAAAATATTTTGACACACTTGTCCCTTCCTTCTGCCCCGTCTTCTCATTGTGGCGTTGAAGTCGCAGATACCGTGTTCCTCATCGCTACACACCTCTCGAGCTCCCTCAGATGCGGACGTGCCGGTATAACCACAACACCGTTATCACACGTACAGAACCTAACGACAGCTCACTCACGTCGCGCTCGAGTCGAATCCACTTTCCCCAGTTATCCCAGCTGTTCCCCTCGACTCCCTGCCTCTGTCAGAGCCTCACATTGCTCTTCAGTCGTTCCTGATGTTTGGACAGTTCGGGCCGCTCCCCTCTGGTTGAGTATCCGGGCTAGCCGTGTTTAGAAAGCGGCACAGTATGGGTTTGTCTTATCATCTGTCCCTCTCTCCCCTGTGTTTCCCATAAACTGAACTGGTCCTGGAGGTTTCTGTCTCTCTCTATCTCTTAAAACAGCAGATCCTCTAGGACAAACACTAGGAGTGAAAATGAAATAAAACAAAACAACAGATCCTTGAGTCGGGAAGCCCCACCTTCAGACCCAGTAACTGTCCACAGCTGTCTGTTAGCGGCTGTTTTGAAAACATCATGGTCCTCTCCTAGTTTGCTTTTCCTTTTTTACCCCATATTTTTTAAAAGTTTGTAAAAAGTAAAGTCTGCTCAGTGAAATGGTGTAGAACCTTCGATAAGTGAAAGAAGACTGTGACTGAATGACGTTGTTCACGGGGGACAATCTTGTCTCTGATGTGCTATGGGGACAGTGGTTTATTCTGGTGGATTTTCGTCTTGTTTCTGGCCTGGCAGAGTCAGTCTTTCATGCACGTCCTCAAAGCCTGTGTGTACGGCAATATTCACCTGAATCCATCTGGCCACTTGTGTTTGTGACAGAAGCTGAACCGTTCCTGTACCCTTTTGTTTTAGCCCTCTTTTAAAGAATGAAATTGTTCGTTGCTGGGAGAAGAATATTATAATTTTTACTTATTAAAGTTGACTCATTAAGTTTAAAAAAAAACAACAGATCCAGGTGGGTTTCTCCCCCTTTCTCTTCCCTCTCTCACCTTTTGTTCCGGGTGGGCCTGTGAAGTCCCCAGCCCGTCCGCTGTCTATGTGAACACTCCGAGCGCCGCTGGCGCTGCTTTGGGTGCTGGGAGCCCCGCGGAGCATGGCGCAGGGGAGGCCGCCCCAGGCAGCGTAGACTCTAGCTGGGGCAGCCGGCCACAAATAAGCCGGTTTGTGATGGAGCGCAGGTGGTACTCGGACAGAGTGTAAACCGTGATGGGGGGCAGAGGCGTGCTCGTGTCACTGGGCGCTTAGTGCAGACCTGCCTGGTGTGGTAGCGTGTGTGTAGGACCTGGAGGAGCGACAGCGCGCAGCAGGGAGGGCCCCGGAGCCAGCCTGCGGGTGTGCCAGGGTCCCCCACGTGCTGGGACGCCGCTGGTTGGCTCCCTGCCCCCGTCACCGAGGCTGGCCAGGTGGGAGCAGGCGGAAGGGCCAGGGTGCCCGCCCGGTTGGGCAGACCCACCGCGGGCTCCTCCCCCGGGAGCTTGCTGTGTGCTGGGGGGTCGGTCTGCCAGGGCTTTCCTATTGCCGTATTTGCTCATTTGTGAAGCACCATTTTAGGGCTGATTAGTTAAACACAGATTTGGGGGGAAAGAGGAGTAAGACTGGCGGAAAAGAGAACTCGTGCTTCTTTACAGATCAACTCTAAAACCCATCTCCATCTCAGGAACTTCGGCGGGGCGGGGGATGTGCTGTTTTGAATCAAAGAAGTACTTGCTTCCCCTTTATTTGGGGAACTACAGCCAGTTTCAGAAAGAGGTGTGGTTGTCCTTTAGAGGCGTCATACCTCAACTAATGAAATGATAAACAAGTGGGAGTTCCCGGAGCAGCTGGAAGCCTGCAGGACAGGGCACAGGGAAGGCTGCCTGGAAGAGGCTTCTTGGAACCGTTCCTCCCGCACCCCACTGCCTCGTCTGCACCAACTCCCAACTTGAAGTCCTCTCTCCTTCCTAAAGTTAACTAAACAGTGGTCCCCAAATTTGGCAGTGCCTCAGAAGTAACAGATCGCATGGGAGCACCATGCCCCCACTAGACCCCGAAAGAATTTCCTGGAATGTGTCCATAGAATCTATTCTTCTCATGGCTCTGTCCTCATGACAGATTTTGTTTTGTTTTTAATGAATAGATTTGACACCAAGGCCAAAGGCACCCCTGATTCAAATGTGCAAATCACCTTGTGTCCCCAGACTGCTATGTGTAGTACTGTGCCCGTCCTGGTGTGGATTGATGCGTGGCATGTCACTGTGCTGCTCAGGCACATGTCCCCTTCTTGCTACAGGGGCTCTTGCTCCGCAGGCCTATCCTGGCTTGTGGTGGCCATGATTTTGCCACCACGTCTCCTGGCTTCCAGACTCAGATATCTCACTGAGAAGCCTACTGGATTGGATCACCCTGATGTTCCCGTAAGCATCGTTTCCACCGTACCTGTGTCCGCTCCATTATTGCCAGTGTTGGTGAAGGCCACCGCCGTCTTCCTAGGCCTCAAGCCGTGCTCAGTTGGAGTTCTGTACTTCCTAGCTGCGGGTCACACCTGCCCTTGAAGCCTCAGCCCCCTCGCTTCACCTTGCACGCTGCAGCGTGGATGCATCACTTGTCTTCAGGGGGTGAAACTAACTCCCTGGCATTGCACCCAGTGTGTGCCTCCCTCTCTGGCCCTGACGCTGGGCTTCCCTACCTGCTCCTTGGCTACAGTCTTTAGTGTTGTAGCTGGTCCTCCGAAGGGGTCAGGTTGATGCAGCTCTCTGAAGGGGCCAGATTGGCATATTAGCTGTCATTGCACGTGAAGTTTCTTCTTCCCAGAATTCCTTTCCTGACTTTGCAACCTGGATGATGTTCTCCCATTTTGACTCACAGAGCATTTCCTCCAAGAAGCTCTCCCTGACCACCTCCTTTTCCTCTTGCCTGGGTTAGATGTCCTTTCCTAGGTCCTGTGCATCCTCTATTATTGACTCACCCCATTGTACCCTAATTTCACTTCACGCATCTTCACCACAAGAACATGAGCACGTTTAGAGCAGGAATTATGTTTGGCTGATGTAAAATTGACGCTTAATGAATATTTCTTGAATGAATGAATGAATAAGCAAGACCATTTGTGAACAACGTCTACATTTGACTTTATTGATCTATGTGTGATAAAGAATAAAAGTATATCCTTTTTACTCTTCTTTGGTAGAGAGATTTTGGTGGCTTGAAGCAAGTTCTGGGATGGTAAAACAATATCATTGCTTTTATATTCCAACAGGAAATATGGGATGTATAAAATCAAAAAGGAAAGACAATCTGAATGACGATGGAATAGATTTGAAGACTCAACCAGTACGTAATACTGACCGAACTATTTATGTGAGAGATCCAACGTCCAATAAACAGCAAAGGCCAGTAAGTAGATAGCCTCAGGGGAGAATTCCCACAGGATCAAAGCATGGCTACATAATTTAAAACCAATTTGTAATATATGCATGCAAAAAAAATCACATTGATTATTTGAGCCTCAAATAATTTTTGATATGCTTTATATTAATAACTTAATCCTTTAAAGAACATGTAAACATTTTAGGGATAACCAGCCACTTACTGTGCACTAAAAGGGCCTTTGGTCACATTCTTATGTGTGGAGACAATCATCTTACATATTCCTGGTACAAAGACCCCACTTAAAAATATATATATATATATGTATATATATAAATAGAGAGAGAGAGAGAAATAGATTTGTATGACTTAAGCTAGGTAGTGAGATTAGCACAGTGGTCTGAAAGCAAAAAGCTAAAATAGATGCTAATGTTTTTTGGTGTTTCGTAAATTGTACACTGTGCTTTATCCCATCTTGTTCATTTGTTTGGTTTCCGTTCGTCCTTCCTTTCTTTTTTCTCTTGCGTTCTCTTTCTCCTCTCTCCCTCCCTCCCTCCCGCCCTTCCTTCCTTCCTTGCTTCCTTCCTTCCCTCCTTCTCTCTTTCTTATTTCTCTTTTCTTTCTCACTCTGTTGTCTAAGCTAGAGTGCAGTGGCCCGATCACAGCTCACTGTAGCCTCAAACTCCTGGACTCCAATGATCCTCCTGCCTCAGCCTCCTGAGTAGCTGAGACTATAAGCGGGTGTCACCATGCCCGACTAATTTTTCTTTTTTGTAGAGATGGGGTCTTGCTCTTGCTCAGGCTGGTCTTGAACTCTTGTCCTTCTGTCTCTGTCTCCCAAAGCTCTGGGGTTACATGTGTGACCTACCGCGCCCAACCTCATTTGTTCAATTAATTCAATATAGTACAGCTCCTGAAGTTGTCATGATTTATTTTAGTGAATTAAAAGATTAAGAAAAAACCCATCTAATTCTGCTCCCTAACCTTAGGCAAATATCTGTACTAGAAATTTTATATGAGTGTTATGCTATTTGCCACATTTGGGAAATGCTTGACAAAGAACTAATAGTATACTTCATGGAAAGAAGAAAGCTTTGGGAGTTATAACCTTAAATCCACTTTATTTCAGATCTCATATTCTTTACATATGTTTTCTTATGATTTTTTTAAAATATGCGTAGCCTCACATAACCTGATTTTTATAAAGTTTCTCAGCATTTAAGCTGGAAACAGATTATTCCAGGTTATCCCAAATGCCTTTATTAAGAATTTTCATAGTTTCCCTAGTCTGACATGCTTTTAAATGCCTTGGCATTTTAGAAATATGTTCTTGATGTCAAGCCCTTCTGCCTGCCCTTCCCCCAGCCCGTCCCGTTGTCCTGCAGGTGGGACACACCTTCCACACACCAAAGTCACACGTCATCGTTGAGACGGAGAAGTCAGAGTCGGTCTCTTAGGAAGTGGAGATGAAGAGTGAATAAATTATGCTTTTAAGTATCATACATGATGTTTCTGGATAAATTAACATTGTAATTTTATCTAGATAAAATATGTATGCTTAAAAGGTGTAAGATTATTAATAGCTTTAATAATTTGGTGATAATAAATACATATAAAATCTAAAAACCTATTACATCAGGATGTACAAATATAGAACTATATATTACATAAATGTAATTAATAGAAAGTAAAATAAGAGGAATTGGAGTCACAAGTAGTTTTCTTATAGACTTCAAAGTTCTCATAAAACGGACCTGTCTTTTTCTGGTACCATGTGCTATAGATTTGATGTGCTTTAAAACCCACGTTATTTTTGTTTTGTTTTCTCTCTCTTCTCTCTTCTCTTCTCTCTTTTCAACAGAGTCTCGTTCTGTTGCCCGGGCTAGAGCACTGTGGTGTCAGCTTAGCTCACAGCAACCTCAGACTCTTGGGCTCAGGCGATCCTCCTGCCTCAGCCTCCAGAGTAGCTGGGACTACAGGTGCATTCCACCACTCCTGGCTAATTTCTTCTATTTTTAGTAGAGACGGGGTCTCACTCTTGCTGGTCCCAAACTCCTAAACTCAAGCGATCCTCCCGCCTCGGCCTCCCAGATTGCTGGGATTACAAGCGTGAGCCACCGCGCCCAGCCTGTTTTCTATTTCTAAATGATGAATGAAGATGTCCTTCATTCAGAAAAGCAAAAGAGAATAGTACAAACTTACACACCATTTTTCCCTCTTGTTCAGAGTAAAAAAGATTAAAAATCAAGTTCGAAGGCAAAAGTAGTAAACAGGTTTGAAATCTTATGATTCCCTCATGTAAACCATAAATATTAACACTTCAGTTTGGGCCTCCTGTGGTCACAGGTACCGTTGCTTCATGAGCCAGTCAGTTTGGGCGTGGTCATGGCTATAAGTTCCACTTTCAGCCCCGCCAGATGTGCCAAAATGCACGCCATGGGTTGATGACAAGGGCAGTCGGCACAAATTCAACAACACTCTAAGAAAAGCCATTTTAAGGAACAAGCGAGAGCAACAGAATATAAATCACATATATGTGTTTTAAAAAGTATATTAAAATGTTGTAAACTAAGGACTCTTTGATGTTTGAAAAATCAGCTTGTTGCTTTCAGAATGATTTAGTTTCTCATCTTCTAATTACTTCCTCCAAATCATGTAAAATAGATCATACCTCCTAAAAACGTAGATCTAAATGACTGAAAAATCAGTATAAAACTTCTTGAAGAGATATTGAAGGACAGCATGCACCCTGGGTTTTCTGATACCACGATTCAGTAGTTTTCCTCTACCCCATCACTGAATTAGAGGTTTTATGGGCCGACTTTCATCAGAAATTTAAATTTCAGTTCAAACCATTTTGGTCCCATTCTGTGAAATCACACTAATCAAAGAGAAAGAAAAGGTACATGGTTTGCGGTACAGGCCTTGGGCAGCACCTTCCTTGCAAGAGGCCCAGAGGCCTCTGGCAGCCTCACGTGGCACCGTGAGAAAAAGGAATCTGATTTAAAAAGTAACCGAGGGAGGCTTTTGTGCCACTAGACCCTTCCCAATAATTTACCTCCCAACTAAAATGACAGGGGACGCCATCTGTCCGCATGACAGAGTCATGGGTTGGTTAGGACTTGCTCTCTGCTGCCAGTAACAGAGCCCTGACTACAAGTTTTTAAACAAGCTTTGGAAACCTGGAGTTGGGCAGTCCCGGGCTGGGTGACAATTCTGCCAAGTCACCGGGGCCCAGCCACTTCCTTGTGTCGCCTTGCTGCCCTTGGTGGTTTCCATGACTGCTGGGACTCCAGCCTTCACTTGTTTGTAGGCAGAAAGGGGATGAGGGACAAGGACAGCAAAGCCTGTGGCAAAGCCTCACACAACCATTTTGCTGATAGAGAGACCCCTCCCCCATCTGCCCAGGGGGCTGGAAAGTTTGGAAGCATAGTCACTGAGCTGGGCAAAATGCCACCCACGTGATGTTAGGGTTCTGTTACCAAATAAGGGGGAGTTATGACGGGGTGAGCCTTGATCACTTCCTGCCACCACAGGCAAATGACAAAAGGGCCGTGCCACTGGCCCCGTAGGCGGGGGCTTAGCTCTGCAGATTTTTCTGTCTGCACTCCTGTTCTCTCCAGCTTACTCAGTTAGCAAATCCAAACGTCATTTGCTGCTGTTAGAAAAATGATATACAGCATGAGTGTAAACAAAACTAAACATGGAATTTTTCTTTCTAACAAATATTCTCTTGTAGGTTCCAGAATCTCAGCTTTTACCAGGACAGAGGTTTCAGACTAAAGGTATGTTTTAGTAGCAACATAGTTAAAGTTTTTCTTTTACTGTTAGAGCTTCTATAAAATAGTTGTTCAAGATATTTTTATGTATTTTTTTATTGTGGGAAACTATGTATAACATCAAATTTGCCATCTTGACCATTTTTAAGTTCAGAGTTCGGTGGCATTAGATACATTCACACTGTTGTACAGCCAACACCACCGTCCATCCCCAGAACCTTTTATCTTCCCAAACTGAAACTGCACCTGTTAAACAATAATTCCTCCTTTACTTCTCCCCCAGCCCCTGGCAACCAGCACTGTACTTTTTGTGTCTGGAGTTGTCTACTCTGGGTACCTCATATGAGTAGAATCTTTCAGTACTTGTCCGTTGGTGTCTGGCTGATTTTACTTAACATAATTTCTGTAAGGTTCCTCCGTGTTGTAGCATGTGTCAGAACCCTGTTATTTTTTAAGGCTGAATAATATTTCCACGTTAAGCATATACCACATTTTGTTTATCTGTTCATCCTCTAATGGACACTTGGATTATTTCCACATTTTGGCCATTGTGAATAATGCTGCTATGAACGTGGGCTTCTGAAACGCAGAGTTAAAGTTACAGTCGTAGTTTTAAATGATTTTCCATAATAAACACAGTGCAGACAGCGGGTTGCTCTCCCTAGGCAGTCCCTGTGGACCCGAACCCGCAGGGAGGAGGGAAGCCCATGTCCTCACGCCAGCCGCCCTCTCTTCAGCGCTTCGTCCCACCCGTCGTGCCCGTGAGGATTTGCTAAAACATTTCTGCGGTGGGTTCTCACAAGCGACCACCTGTGCTCTCCCTGTTTAGATCCAGAGGAGCAAGGAGACATTGTGGTGGCCCTGTACCCCTACGATGGCATCCACCCGGACGACCTGTCTTTCAGGAAGGGAGAAAAGATGAGAGTCCTGGAGGAGTAAGTGCTCCCAAGCACACCGTGGCTGCCGCCCCTGCTGTGTCCGACGTACTGTGCCCTTGTTTTGCTTCTGGCACCACGGCCAGACCCCCTGCTTGTGGTGGGCGGGAGGCCTCCAGCCTGCTTGCTGTACTGTGGCTTGGGCAGTGGAAGGAGCAGGGCCAAGGGAGTTTCCTTTTAAGGCTAACTGTGAGCATTCTTGGCGGGGGACATCCCTTTGAAGACAGATCCCAGTTTCTTTCTTTCTCCAGCCGTGCCACCGTAAGCAGTTTGAGTCTGTGTGGCGTCTGCGTGTTATTTACAATGCCATTTTGATTTTACTATATTACTTAGATTTATACTGGGTTTATGGGCCCAGTTTGATTTCTGTGGATAGTGCCCTAGAGCAGCCGTGCTGGAAACACCCCTGCTCAGCAGCTGCCGCACCTCTGTGGACACGGAGGCATCCCACTTCCTCGACCTCTCCATGCCGATACACGGGCGGTGTGAGTCTGTGGGACAGTAAGGACAGTGCTGAGAATAAGGGACTCCAGACATTTTAACTCTAGCTTGCTTTTCCTACTACTCTTGCAGGAAGTATCATCATGATCTGCCACACAGGGCTAGAGGAGGGAGACCCCTAGTTAAGGCTAAGGTGTTCTGCGGCTGGGAGACCACAGCGTTGCTGATAGGTTGAGCGTGGATTTGGCTTAATTCCGCCCTGCCCCTTGATAGTTGTGTGACCTCAACACGTCACTTAAACTCTGTATCTTGGTTTCTTCACTTGTAGACTGGGAAGGATAGTGCCTGTATCGTGGGTCGATGTGAGCACGGCACGTGTGCGTGTGTGTGTGTGTGTGAGTGTGTGTGTGTACATACAGCACGGACATAGAGCAGGCATCGCTTAGCATCGCTTAGCGTTAGTTGCAGTTGGTCTTCGCGTCTTGCAGACAGGGATCCTGTCTGCGTGTGGACTGCGAGGAAGAGCACCGTTTAAGGCTCACACTGTTAAGGGACCCATTTCTTCCCCCTTCCCGAGCTCCCCACCCCTTCTGGGGTTCGGGCCCCACCCTCTCCCCTGCTCCGTGGCCACCTCCTGGCGGAGAGCATGAGCCTGGCGATAACTTACCTGCTGGGAACTCCTGTGTGGTTTTCTTTCTCTTTTTCTTCATGGCCTCCACCTCTATGGTGACTAGGTGTTTGAACCAAGGCGTTGATAATACATGAACGACAGCCGTTACTGCCTTGACCCCGTTTCTCTAGGGACCCTAAAGCATGTCTCAGCTCTCCTGGGGTAAGACAACAGAGGCTTTGCTTCTGCAAGGTGGGAGCATTGTCACCAGCTCGTGTTCGGAGCACTGCGCACTGTGACCCTGTACGGCTGTTGTCCTTCACTTTAGTCCTAAACATACTTTTATTCTGTTGAAAGGAGTGAATTTTCCCACTGCATTCTGGGGTTCCAGGGCTGTTCCCCAGCTTACCTCACTGCCCCCCAAATAAATAACCCTAAAAGAATTGCTATTGTAGCTCTTGAGTCTTGGATATAAACACTTTTTTTCCTCTTATTTTTAGTTGACACTTAATAATTGCATATATTTATGGGATACAGAGTGACATTTTGATACATCTATACAATGTGTAATGATCAAATCAGGGTAGTGAACATGCTCATCACCGTGGACATTTATCATTTCTTTGTGTTGTGAACATTCCAAGTGCTCTCTTGATAGCTTTTTCTGTTTCTCTCTTTTTTAATATTAATAGCTTTATTGAGAATTCACAGCACCATACCAATTTAGAGCATGTAATTCAGTTTTAGTGTATTCTCAGAATTGTACAACCATCACCATGAACCATTTTAAAACATTTTTAACACCCCAAAAAGAAACCTGGCACCCTTAGCCATTATCCCCACCCCCACCATTCTCTCCAACCCTAGGAGACCCCCAATCTACTCTTTATCTCTCAAAATTGGCCTATTCTGGACATTTCATCTAAATGGACTCTTGCAGTGGTCCTTCGTGACTGGCTTCTTTCGCTTAGCGTGGTGTTTTAAGGCTCATTGTGCGGTAGCGTACCGACATTTCATTCCTTTTTACTGCTGAGTGATACTCCGTCGAATGAATATGCCAGATTTGGCTTATTCTTCATTAGTTGGTAGACATTTGGATTGTTTCTATTTCTTGGCTTTTATGGATAATGCTGCTTTGAACATTCACGTACAAGTTTTTGTGAGGACATGTATTTTCATTTCTCTTGGGTATATGTCTAGAGGTGGAATTGTTAACTATGCTATTTTAAATTCACTTTTAATTTTTTATTGATGTATAATATTTGTACATACTTATGGGGCACATGTGATATTTTTAGCTTCTTTTTTATTTTTAGAGATGGGATCTCACTCTGTCACCCAGGCTGGAGTGCAGTGGCACAATCATAGCTCACTGCAGCCTCCAATGCCTGGGCTCAGGTGATCCTCCTGCCTCAGCCTCCCCAGTAGCTGGGACTACAGGTGGGCACCACCATGCTAATTCCTTTAGCTTCTTTTTGCCGTGTGTTTCTATTCCAGACATGGAGAATGGTGGAAAGCTAAGTCCCTTTCAACAAAGAGAGAAGGCTTCATCCCCAGCAACTACGTGGCCAAAGTCAACACCTTAGAAACAGAAGAGTGAGTCCTCATGTGTTGTCAGATTCCGCGGTTTTGTTTACTTCACTGGATTTCTTCATCTTTCTCTTGCTCTAGAACATGATAGTCATGAAATGTTACAATGTCTTCACAGGTGGTTTTTCAAGGATATAACCAGGAAGGACGCAGAAAGGCAGCTTCTGGCACCAGGGAACAGCGCTGGGGCTTTTCTTATCAGAGAAAGTGAAACATTAAAAGGTAGGTTTAAGGCCTCTTATAAAACACTATTTGGGAAATCATTTTTAGAAATTATTATAGAATTACTCAAAAAAAAAGAGAAAGATATAGTATACTCTGGTAGTAAAAGTCTTATAGTTTGATTACAAATACACTCAAACGATAAGTTTTGCTTCTAAAAGTAACATAGAAAGCAGGCGTAAGTATGGCCAGTTCTTACCACTCTTTATGTTTGCTGAGCCTCTTGCGTAACTATTTAGAATAAATTCTAAAATTTAAAGAGAAAGAAAATTAAAGTAACTTTTTAATTCAGCAAAATAATAATTTAAAAAACTATCACAAAGAAAGAAAATAGCATGTGGGTAAGCTACACAGGAAATAAAATGCTGGTTTCATTTGTCAAGTAGGATTTTTATAGGACATTAAAAATTATGCATTATGTACATAATTTATATTTTGCATATTTTTATGGTGAAATGTGTACTGCATTGTTGTCTAATGCAGATCTTGTTTGTCAAATTTAAACATATACCTTACTTATACTCTTCCCCCCACAGGAAGCTTCTCTCTGTCTGTCAGAGATTATGACCCGGTGCATGGTGATGTTATTAAGCACTACAAAATTAGAAGTCTGGACAATGGGGGTTATTACATCTCTCCGCGAATCACTTTTCCCTGTATCAGTGACATGATTAAGCATTACCAAAGTAAGTAACAGCCGAAGGCTGGACTAGACAGAGCAGGTTTATTATGATATGGGTAAGGTGTCAAGTACTATTTTTATATTAAAACATTTTATGCATCATATTTCTTTTGATAAAGTTGGCAGATCACATTCTATAACTGATGCTAAATTAAACTGTGGTTAAACATGCAAAGGAAGATTTGACCTTTGTGAATAATTATCCCAGTCCTTCCCACCTGGTCCATGCTATTTGACATTCAATGTTGCAAAATTACCAACAGAAAAATAAATACTATTTTTGCAGATGCCTACTTTTACAAGGCATCCAGATATCTGGAAGAGGAATGCAGATTCGCAGATCTGTGTCTCTGTGTGTCTGTGTGTAAAAGGAATATGTACTCTTGGTGAAAGAAAACAGAAATAACACCCCCGCCACCACCAAAATACTTTAACGTGGCAAGCCAGTGTTCCTCCACCTCTAGGGCCACGTGCAAGCCCTGTGGAGCCTGGACCTTTGGGTTCCTTTCCTGTGTGGCTGAGGTCAGGTGCAGTGGTTGTTGCTCTGCTCTTTTCCAGGACCTGCTGGAAGGGAACACCCATTATGAGTTTGTTTAGGTCCCAAAGTATGCAGAGAGCAAGGCGCCTCCGACTTTGTGGCCTCCGCCCTCTCTCTGCCCTCCCCATTCGTCTGTGCATCTGGCACATGTGTTGCAGCCTGCTGTGCTCTGGCCCTCTGCTGGGGCTGGGAGTTCAGTGGTGACATGACCAAGTCCCCACCATGGTGCCCTTTGGAGCGTGGGCTCAGTAATTTGAAATCATGTTTTATTAAGTGTGACAACCTGTCAGCCTTTAGGTATCTGTTGTTTGTTGGCTTTGTTTGTTTTGCTTTTATAGCCAGCAGTGCTAATGAGTAAAATCAAGTATGTTTCAAATTGTCTTGTCTTATAAGAATTTCCAAAGTCACAATTAATGTGAAGGATACTCCCCATAAACATTTTAGGTTTATAGACCGTGGCAGGTTGGATATTATAAGACTAACAGTCCAAACTTTTCTTTATAGATAGTGGTAAAGTATAAAGTGTTGCATTCTCAACGTTTGTTTTCCCTTCCAAATCAGAGCAGTCGGATGGCTTGTGCAGGAGGCTGGAGAAGGCGTGTATTAGTCCCAAGCCACAGAAGCCGTGGGATAAAGACGCCTGGGAGATCCCCCGGGAGTCCATCAAGCTGGTGAAAAGGCTCGGCGCTGGACAGTTTGGGGAAGTCTGGATGGGTAAGTGTGTGGCCCCGGGGCCAGTGTCCTCTCCGGACATGACACCTGGAGAAGCGAGAGCTCAAGCCCATTTCTATCAGCTTCTGAGCCAGATGCTAAATTGCGTCAGAAGCATCATTTCTGTCGTTTTCCGCTGTCCACCTGGGTCTGGGAACTGGCCTGCCAAAGCCGTTTGCTTCGGCTCTTGCTCTTCCTGGTGACTTCGCAATTCTCTAAGCGTTCGTAAGGGAGGGGGCAGGGGGCTTACCTTGATCCTTCTGCCTACTCCTTCACCTCTCTCGCTGTCGGATTCTCCGGATGCACGTGCAAGTGCGGGAAATGTGCTTCCATCTCAGGAAAGGGACTCTTTGGGATAGGACCCACTGGCTTCATAGAAAGCATCACATTTATTACAATTTGAGGGTCACCAAGAAAGTTTCTAAAATGCTCAAAGTCCCATCGTCGGTGACTCATTTCTTAAAATTAAGCATCGCCTTCTCAGGCTGGCAAGAGGCACACCTGGATTATGGCAGTGCCTTTCCCCAGGGCATCCTTTCTGCCCACCTGTCTTTTAAAAAGTTTTCATGGTAAATGTGAATTTCTTTTGTGGTAAGAATTAAAAACAAAAAACAATTTTTTTAAAAAAAAAGCATAACATTCTCTTTTAGGTTCTCATTGAAAACGCAGTTGCTTCTGGAAAGTGTAACATGCCAGGTCATTCATATCTAACTGGGTCACTTTCTCTGTGCCAGCTCTGTTGAGTGAAAGCAAATGTGATTTCTAAAGAGAGGGGCAGACGGCTTTTACCACGTCCCAGCCCCAGCCGAGCAGAAAATGACTGCCTCGCCGCAGCCGTGTGGGCGTGACACATCCTCATCCGGGGATCTGTGAGGGAGAGGTTTTCCTTCCAAAACCTTGGCGCCTGGGATCGCAGCCTTGCCCACTCTGCCCTGTTGGCACCTCTTTAGTGACTTTTAAACATGGCTGGTACTGACCTAACCTGTAATTAATTCTTCCTGCACTGTGAGTCTTTGTGAACATATTTGCAGAACTTGGGTAAACTGTATCACTCACACAGCCTCACACTCTCCATTTCGGTTGGCACGTTTCAGGGCCAGCTGGCAGCGCACATCAGGCCGTCTGTTTCTGCCCAGTCGGCAGATTCACGGGCGTGAGTGCTCACTTGCATGTTGTCTTTTCCTGTACACGCTGTTGTCTAAGTCACAGCGTCATCCTCCTCATTTCTCTGTCTTCTCTTTTTTAAATTAATATGAAATTCACATGACAGAAAATTCATTATTTTAAAGTGAAAAATTCAGTAGCATTTCATACATTCACAATGTTGTGCAACCACCACCTCTGTCTAGTCCAAAATGTTTTCATGACCCCGAAAGGAAACAATGGACCCGTTAAACAGTTACTCCCCCTGCCCCGCCCCTCAGCCCCTGGCAACCTCCGTTCTACTTTTTGCCTCTGTGGATTTGACTAATCCGGGCACCTCATGTAAGTGGAATCGTACAATATTTGTCCTGTTGTATCTGGCTTACTTCACGTAGCATAACGTTTCCGAGGTTCATTCATGTTGTAGAATATATCGGAATCTCATTCTTTTTGATGACTGCATAATATTCCATTGTATGAATATAACACAGTTTGTTTATCTACTAATTTATTGATGGATGTTTTGGTTGTTTCTACCTCTTGGCTGTTGTGAACAATGCTGCTATGAGTATTTATGTACAAATTATTGTGTGGACACATGTTTATCTTGGGTATATACCTGGGAGTGCGATTGCTGGGGCATAGAGTAAGTCTATGTGGAACTTTTTTGAGGAACTGCAAAACTGTTACATGCTCATTTTTTAAAAATGACTTGTCTTCTTTTTTTCCTCTCAAGATATTTATATTTATTTCTCATTTTTTTTCAAATCCACAGAATAGGTGCAAGAATGGCATAATGAACATTGTATGCCCCTCACCAAGATGCAGCCGTTGTTAATACTTTGCTTTGTGAATATACACACTCATACACGTTATTGCTAAACCTCTTGAGAGTAAGTTGCAGATGTGACGACTGTTCACCCCTAAATACTCAAGCATGTGTCTCCTAGGAGCAGGGCCATTATCTTACTCGGTGCAGTGGTCACATGCAGGACATTTAACACTGATACATGCTGTTGTCTAATGGAGTCAATATTTGAATCTTCCCAGTTGTTCCAATACTGTCCTCATGGCTGTTTTTCCCCAACCTGGCATCACAAATTTGACCTTAGTTGACATGTCTTCAGTCTCCTTTAGTCTGGAACCGTCCCTTGGCATAGCTGCGTCTTTCATGACACTGACATTTTGTAGAACACAGGTCAGTTGTTTTGTAGAATGTGCTGCAATTTGGGTTTTTCCGACGTCTGTCAGGACCCGGCCCAGGCTGTGCCCTGTGGGCTGCGTCCAGCTCCCTGGGCGATGCTTTCAGTGCATCTGTCTGTCGGGAGGCATCGTGCAGATCGGTCCCGTTCTTTGATGTTCTCTTCGGTTTTGTTTAAGGTGGCCCACTGGGTTTCTCCATGACGGCTTTTTATTCCCTGTTGAGACGAGTCAGTCGTCTGTGGGGACATCTTTGAGACTGTGTAAAAAGAGCTTTCCCCGGATGGTTTCGTCATGATCTGCTCGTTTCGCGTTCTCTTCCCCTGCAGCCGCCGTCCTCCCTGTGCTCCCCCCAGGCTCCCTGCACAGGTCTGCTCTGCGCCGCCGCCTCACGCCAGGGCCAGGGATTTGTGCCTTCTCTCCCTGGCGTCCCCTTTCAAGGCTCCTCTTCACAAGAGCACTGGCAGGAAAAACGTGACGACCATCACACGCAGCTCTGCCCTTAGTCCATCTGCACGCTCTTTCCTCTTACCGTGACCTGAAGCGGGGAGAAGGCAGAGGACGACGCCGGGAGGGGGAGAGAAAGGAGCGTGCAGGCTGTGCACGCCGGCTCTGCTCTAGGTGCACTTTCATGGATGTTCTCACATACGCGTTGAGGCCTTACTGTCTTCATTTGATAAATGGCGACACAGAATCAGACAAACAACTCGCCCAAGGTCGCTCAAGGCAGTGAGAGAGCCAGGTTGCTCTGGTGTCTCTGGACACTATTGCTTGCTAAGCTATTTACAAGTTAATTTGACTTCCCTTGCCTCAGTTTCCACATCAGCGAAATGGGCAAACAGATGTCTCATCCGTTGTTGAAAGGAAGAATGAGATCACGTACCTGAAGTGTTTCCCACACATTCTGGCTCCATGTGCTCTATTTTTTATTACTATTTCCACTTTTCTGTGTTTGACTCTAGTCACTGAAAGCTATATTTTGGTGAATTTTTCCCAATTTTAATCATGAAACAAAGATATAAATAATCCTTCTTGTGGATATTTGCTGGTGGAGGAATTGCTAACTGTCATGAAGAAGAACATGGAGAGGGCTTACCCGGGGTGTAGTTGTTCACCCTAAAACAGTGGCACTGTACAAAGTAATAGTTTGGAATTTTGTTTCACCCTCCCTGCATTCAGCGGGAAAGCCAGCAAAAAGGTGTAGAACCGCATGCTGTTTATACCTGAGAGATGAGTAGCAGTGAACCAAGTACGTTCAAATCCCACTGCTCGGGTGAGTTGTACGCATGCGAATCGTATCTTAGCAGTGCTGTTTTGAAAACTCAGTTGCCGCCAGGCTGGGTGCCTGGCATCAGCAGTGCTGCGGTCAGCTGTGTTTTCAGTGCACCTTCCAGGGAGTGGCTGGCGACGGCAGGGGCAGGAAGTGAGGAGCAAGGCAGCAGTGGGGTACACCCCTGAGTGGACCTGCCTACAGCCCCCGGTCTGTCTCGAGGCGCAAGCCTGGGCTGAAATTGTGTACCTGAAACTCAAGCACATTGGTCCTTTCTGGGATTGAGAAGCCTCTTTGCCTCTAATCCAGATACACTAAACCCCCCTGCCCAATCTCACGGTTCCCTGCTCATGGGCTTCCACTGGGCCATGTGCTAAATGTTCACACTTCGATTTTAAGGAACTTTTATTTGGTGTATGCCCAGGTGGCCCCTGGGAGAAGCTGAGGCTTACAAGAGGAGAATGGGATCCTGGGAAATATGTACTTATTCTATCCAGAGTGGTACTTTTTATTTAAACTGTTTGAAAGAGGGTAAAAACCTTGTGAAAATATATCACTTGGATAGATATGCTATTAGGTTGGTGCAAAAGTAATTGTGGTTTTGGACCAGGAATTTTAAATCATTATAACAGCTCAAACACACCTTTATTAATCAAAATAGGAACCATTACAATCAACACATTTTTGCCAACAAGAAATAAGTTTATTTCTGTAGCATAAAAATCCATGCTTCGGGATTTGACAAACTCTTGGAAAGCATTTTCTGCATCCTGCTGGTTGTGGAAGCGTTTTCCCTGCAAAAAGTCATCGAGACGCTTGAAGAAGTGGTAGTCGGTTGGCGAGAGGTCAGGTGAATGTGGCGGAGGAGGCAAAACTTCGCAGCCCAATCTGTTCAGCTTTTGAAGCGCTGGCTGTACAGTGTGTGGCCGAGTGTTGTCGTGGAGAAGAGCTGGGCCCTTGCTGTTGACGGATGCCAGCTGCAGGTGTTTTTGGTGCATCTCATCGGTTTGCTGAGCACACTTCTCAGATGGAATGGTTTCGCCAGGATTCAGAAAGGTGCAGTGGATCAGACTGACAGCAGACCACCCAACAGTGACCAGGACCTTTTTTGGTGCAAGTTTGGCTTTGGGAAGCTTTGGAGCTTCTTCTCAGTGCAGCCACCAGCCGGTCGTCACCAGTTGTACAAAATCCGCTTTTCGTTGCACGTCACAATCGGATCGCGACACGCTTCGTCGTTGCTGTGTACAATAAAAGGAGGCGAAACTGCAAAACAATGACCGTTTTGATTTTGGGTCAGCTCATGAGGCACCCACTTATTAAGCGTTTTCTCCTTCCCAATTTGCTTCAAATGCCGAGGGTGGAGTGGTCAACGTCAGTTCTTCGGCAGCTTCTAGTGTCGTCGTGAGAGGATCGGCTCCGATGGTTGCTCTCAATTGGCCGTTGTCAACCTCCGCCAGCCGGCCCCCACGCTCCTCAGCTTCAAGGCTCTCGTCTCCTTTGCAAAACTTCCTGAACCGCCACTGCACTGTGCATTCGTTAGCAGTTCCTGGGCCAAATGCCTTGTTGACATCGCTCCATTGCTTTAGGACCCATTTTGAACTTGAATAAGAAAATCACTCGATTCATCCCTAGGGACGTAAAAAGAAAGAAAGAAAATCACTTGAATTTGCTTTTTGTCTAACATGATTTCCGTAGTCTAAAATAAATAGCAAATAATAAGGCCTTAGGAAAAAACATAAAGCAAGAAATACATATTAAAAGGACATATAACATAACCACATTTATATGAGAATGTAGTCCAATATCAAACAGCAAATTTTACCAATGCTAAAACCACAATTACTTTTGCACCAACCTAATTTTTTTTTTAAAATTGTGGTGAAGTACACACGACCTGAAACTTACATCTTAACCGTCTTTGAGTGCGCAGGTCGGCCGTGTGAAGTACATTCACACCGCTGTGCAGCCGATCTGCAGAATCTCTTTCCATTCTATAGAGCTGATGCTCAACTGTATCCACGCCGGAGTCCGGCAACCACCATTGCGCTTTCTATCTCTGTGAATCTGACTACTTTCGGCACCTCAAATAATGAGAATCAGATAGTGTTTGTCTTCTTGTGACTGGCTTATTTCACTTAGCACAATTCCTCCAAGGTTCATCCATGCTGTAGCATGTGTCAGAATGTCCTTCCTTTTCGAGGCAGGATAACAGTCCTCTATGTGCATATACCCCGTTTTGCTTATCTGTTCATCTGCTGATGGACACTTAGGTTGCGTCTGCCTTTTGGTGGTTTCGAATAATGCTGCTGTGAACAGGGGTGTACAAATATCTCTCAAATACCCTGCTTTCAGTTGTTTTGGGTATGTACTCAGTGAAATTGCTGGATCCTATGATACGTCCTAATGTTTTGAGGAACTGCCACACTGTTTTCATAGCAGCTACACCATTTTACATTCCCATTGACAGTGTACAAGTTTTCAAATTTCTCCACATCTTACTAACACTTGCTCACTTGTTATTTTCTGTTTGGGGGATTTGGGTTTTTTATTTTATTTTATTTTGTTTTGTTTTATTTTGAGACAGGGTCTTGTTCTGTTGCCCCAGGTAGAGTGCAATGGCATCAAAATAGTTCACTGCAACCTCAAACTCCTGGGCTCAATGATCCTCCCACCTCAGCCTCCTGAGTAGCTGGGACTATAGGCATGTGCCACTACACCCAGCTAATTCTGGTAGAGACACAGTCTCATTCTTGCTCAGGCTTGTCTCAAACCCCTGTCCTCAAGCGATCCTCCCACCTCAGCCTCCCAAAGTTCTAGGGTTACAGGTGTGAGCCACCGTGCCCAGCCTGATTGGTTTTTTAAATAGTAGCCATGTTAGTGGACATAAGGTGTTAACTCATTGTGGTTTTGATTTGCAATTCCCTAACGATTAAGGATGTTGAGCATCTTTTGATGTGCTTACTGGCCATTTTATATCTTCTTTGGAGAAATGTATGTTTAAGCCTTTTTCCCATTTTTTAAATCATGTTTTTTTAATTTGATTTATTAATACTGTTTTAAAGAGAGAAGAAGTAGACCCTTATCTGAAATAGGGGTTATAATAGAACCTAATGTGTAGAAATGGTGTAAAGATTGACTGAAATGATGCAGTAAGCGCTTAGCCCAATGGACAGCAGTCAAAGCACTGCTGTTATTAAACACTTAATATTCTTATAAAGAAAATATGGTGACATTAGTGCACAGGCTATAAAGAGGGGAAAGGAATTACCCAGGCTTTTCCCAATAAACCAAAGTTGTTTGTTTCTTTTGCTTTTTAATTAATTTTTTAAATTTTGATATAATTGAGGATTCACATACAGTTGTAAGAAATAATACACGAAGGAAAATGTATGTCCACACAAAAACCTGTACATGAACGTTCATAGCAGCATTCTTCATAATAGCCAAAAATGTCCATCGGAGGGCGAATGGATAAGTAACAGGTGGCCTGTCCATGCAATGGAATATTCAGGAATAAAAACAATGAAGAACTGATACCCACCACACGGATGACTCTTGAAAACACCATGCTAAGTGAAAGAAGTCAGCCACAAAGGAACGCATATTGTAAAATTTCATTTATGTGGCATGTCCAGAATAGGCAAATCCATAGAGGTAGAAAGCAGACGGCTGGGTGCCCGGGGCCAGGGGCTGGGAGGATAGTGGGAACAACTGATCATGACTACAGGGTTCTTTCTGGGGTGATGGCAGTGTGTTCTGTAGTTGACTGTGGTGACAGTTACACAGTTCTGAACATACAAAAAGCTGGTGAACTGTAGACTTAAAATGAATGAATGGCATGGTATGTGAATTATATTTTAATAAGGCTGACACATATATATAATATATATATTAGAAATAATATGGAGAAATCCCATGTGCCATTTACCCAGTTTCCCCCAATGATAACATCTTACAAACTGTAGTACTGTATCGCTACCAGGATATTTGCTTTGATAGTTGTTTGTTTTTAAATTGTGCTTTTCTCCTTCTAGTCTTGTTTGGAAGAGAGGGAGAGGGAGGGAGAGTAGGTAGAGGAGAAGAGAAAAGAAGAAAAAATAGAAAATTTCCACCTTGGATCTTTTGCCGATGTCGTCTGTGAGTCTGGCTGTCAGCCAGGGAGCTCCTTCTTAGCTATGGAAGTAATTTCAGCATGTTGAGTACGCTTCGCAGAGGAATACTGGCAATAAAAGCAAGAGTGGTGATTAGCGGTGCGTGTTATGAATCAGAGGTCGAAGAATGCCCCCTCTGCACTGTGTGTCTGTGCGTCTCGTTCTGACTGTCCAAGGGCTGGCGTGATAACTAGGTCTGTGCAGTTTAGATAGTTCTTACTTCTCAAAGGACAAGCAGATTAGCTTTTCTCATTGATAGAAAAAATACAACCAATTAAAATTGTATTGCTGTTAACCAAATAAGTTAATTTCTTGGTTAAACGTGAGGAATTGTTCCACAGTCTGTTTTATGGTCTGAACTTTTTTGGTCTGAAATACAGCAAACAAGTACTAGGAAGTGACCTGTTCTTTGGGGCGAGGGGGTGGGTGGGGATGGAGGAAAGAGGTGTCTCTGCCCCAAGCTGTTTCCTCTTGTTTGTGTGATCCTTGTGACATCTGACTTGGGTGACATGTTTCCTCTGTGAACTGTTCTATTCCCAGGGAACTGGCTGAACGGGGAGGCTAAGGACGATGTTTCTTCTTACCACGTGGTCTGTGGAGAGGCTTTGCAGAGAAAGGCAACATTTTAAATTGACTTTTGCTTGATAAATTCTCGTTTGAGCCAACTGAATTAAAATTAACCGCCAGCCAACTTCCACAATCAACTGCATGTATTTTTTAAAACCCACCTCTATTTTGTTGGGTACTTGGGCAGTTTTTACAAAGCCAGTCACAGCTGGAATTGGAGGTTTCTCAAGCTGTCACTTCAGCTTTCTTGAACTGTGGGAAAGTGGCACTCCACAAGAAGTTCTTTACTACTTCGAAAATATTTTTTAAAGATGATTTTACATCGTACTGACGGCCCAAATCTCCATGACTAGGTTAATCTGAACCTTCAAACTCCTGGGGAATATCTTGGCAAAGTACAGTTCAGTGCAAGGCTCCAAACCACCCTATCGTTCACATGTCAGCAGCCCCACCGAGTGAGACTGCCCAGCGGAGCTGCCAGCCCTCCTGCGCTGTGTCTGACGCAGCTGTTTTATCCGGTGTTCGTCTCAAAGTCCTTGCCGGCATTCGAGTATCCACAGCTGCAGCATTTCCTGGGAACTTTCCCCCACCCTTGGAAAGCGTTTTTTTCCTTCAACCTTTACCCACACTTTTCTGTTACACAAGAGTTTCGATGAGCTCAGTTGTCTTCATGACAAAAGGAGAACAGGTTTTTTTTTGACAGCAGAAAGGAAGGAACGGTTTTGTTTCTTTGACTTTTGTCGCTGATAGAAAAACGCACACAGCACAAATATCCAGTCTGACGAGTAGTTACAAAGTGAAAACCTGTCTACCGACCACTGAGATCACGCAGTGGAAACTTGCCCGCACCCAGAAGCGCCCACCCCCACCCCGTCCCCCAGAAACCACTGCTGTTCTGACCCTTGTGATAACGTCCTGGCTTTCCTTCGTAGCTTTACAACCTTCCCATATGGGGATGTGTGCATCCCCCAAAACAGTTCCGTTTTGCCTGTTTTTAAACTTTATATAAACAAGTGCTACCAAATGCGCTCTGTTATGTCTTGCCTCTTCCACTCAGTGTGTTTGAGAGCTTCCTCCACGTATTTGGGTGTAGTAGCCACAGTTTTCATCTTCATTCCCTATAGCATTGTGTCGTGTGTGCATTCAAGGGGTGCAACAGTTTACCTGTTCATTTTACTATTTACTGGTGAAACTGGAGTTCCAGGATTTGACTGCCATGAACAGGGTGCTCTGAACGGTTTTGTGCAGATCCGAGGGTGGATGAGCTTCTCTAGAGCGAATGGGATGGGAGTGGACTTTTGGGTGGTAAGGTATATGAATCTTCAACCCTACTGCCAACTTATTTTCCACTGTGCTGGTCCCAGTTCATATTCCCACTGGCAACGGACGAGAGTTCCCGTGCCCCCTTTCCTGACCAACAGGGTGGTAGCTACAGGTGTGTGAGCCCCAGGGCTGCACAGGCAGTGTGTGGTCACTTGGAAGGAGGTGCTTTCTCATCCCCTTCGTGGGCCCCTTGGAATGTTGTTACGGAAGCTTTGCAGTTGAATTTCAGTAATGCTCAGAAAAGAGGGGTTGCCGTGGTGTCCCTCTCAAGGGGCAGGTGCTCATCAGCACTTGAGATTGTCAGACTTTTAAAATTTTTGTCAAGCTCAGCAGTGGTTTCTCATCATGGCTTTATTTGCATTTCCCTGATTACTAAAATGATTGAATACACCTGTATATTACTCATTTGGAGTTCTTTTTTTTTGAATTGCCCATGCAAGCCTTTGCCTATTGTTTCTACTTTTCTTATTGCTTTGTGGGAATTATTTATGTATTCTGAATGCTAGTTCCTTGTCAGTCATGTGTACCACAGACAGTATATTTTCTTCTTGTGTGTTACCATGGATGTACTCATGTAACTGAGGACCTATTTATAATGGAATTTTCTTGATTTAAACATAATATTAAAGGACTCTTGTTGGTGGAATTTACTTTAAAATAAAATTTAAGCTCTATAGAAAAGGTGCTACTGCTTGTAATTATGCATTTAAATGTCAGGTCAATTAACATATTCATGATTCAGTGATTTGGGGTAGGTTGTAGCTTCTGAAAGGACCCAGGATGGTCCTTTGTCAGCTTTCTGTTACTGTCTTCTCCACACATTCTAACACTTATTTTGCGCTGCATTCTCATTTTCCTATAGGGCACAGCAAGCTCCTACTGAGTATAAACCAAAGTGGAATATAAATGGCAATGTTTTAATACAGAAATCAATCTTAATGACCCAAAGAGAAATCGTTACGCAGGGTTGTTCTCTGTAAGCTAATACTTTTTCTTGCCCATTTGAGGGTTTGGAAATAGGAACATAATTTCTTTTCTTTTTAAAAATAGTTTCCCTTTTGTTAAAAAAAAAAAGGTACATACTCATTGACAAATTTAATCAAGATAGAAAAGAACAAGAGAAAGTAAGAGTCACCCCAAATTCTGCCTCCCAGAGATAATCACTGTTGATGTCTAACTGGGCATGCTTTTAGTCACCTTTCTGTGCTATGCACATGCAGATAATATTGAGCCCTCAAAAGGGGGACTAAACACTCCACATTACCTTTTCTTTCCAGTTTTGTTTTGTTTCATTTTTTTTTGAGAGAGAGTCTTGCTCTGTCACTTGGGCTGGAGTGCAGGGGTGAGATCATAGCTCACTGTAGCCTTCAACTCCTGGGCTCAAGTGATTCTCCTGCCTCAGCCTTTTGAGTAGCTGGGACTACAGGTGCACACTACCACACCCAGTAAATTTATTATGTTTTTTAAGAAACAGGGTCTCACTGTGTTGCCCAGGCTGGTCTCAAACTCCTGGCCTCAAGGGATCCTCCCGCCTTTGCCTCGCAAAGTGTTGACAGTATAGGCATGAGATACCGCACCTGGCCTTATATCACCTTTTCTTGGGACAGATCCTATAAAGCGGCAGCATGCCTTATTAATATTTCTGCTTTAGCAAATCATTGAGAAAGCCTTTCCCAAGAGAAAATCAGGATTAAAGTTAAGTAATACACTAAGGCGTATCCCAGAAAAGTGGTGCCTTGAGCACTGTATTAAGGAGTCAGTATTTCCTAGAGTGTGTTCCACGAGGTGTGAGAAGGTACTTGACAAATGCCCTGAGATCGAGAAAGTGTGGGAATTGCCGGTAAACAAATTCAGGTTTCTTTCCTGAAGGCTCCAAAGGCACCTGCTGCGTCTCCTGGGTGGGGAGGGGACCCCAGAGGGGATCCCTGTCATCTCAGCTTAGGGCCCTTTGGCACGCAGAGTCAGCCAAGTCCAGTTCTCTGAAAAATTTGGGAAATGCTCATTTGACTCTAGCATGTTGTATTTTAAAGTTAGTATGTATATGTAATTTTTATAAAGTACTGCACCTTTTTTCTGATTATAAAAATGTAATACATATTCATTTTAGAAATTTGGTAAATAGTTAATGGTATGGTGAGCAAATTAAAACTGCTCATAACTGCACCATTGGAGACAGCCAGTAGTTGGTGTATTTTGGTGTTATTTCCTTCCAGGTCATTGTTTATATGCATTTGTGTCTGTGTATCTATAAAATATGCTTATGTTTTTTAAATGGGGATTATAATGTGTGTGCACGTGTGTGTGTGCACATGTGTGTGTGCGAGGGATTATAGAGGATATCAAGCCTTGTTTTGTTCTTTTGGTCTTGGATAAAGAACATTTTATTAACTAGAAGAAAATATTAGCCCTCATGGTGGAGTGCAGATAAAATTTTTTTAAGCTATCCTTTTATAGGCTGGGCCAGGTGGCTCACACCTGTAATCCTAGCGCTCTGGGAGGCCGAGGTGGGAGGATCGCTCAAGGTCAGGAGTTCGAGATCAGCCTGAGCAAGACCCCGTCTATACTAAAAATAGAAAGAAATTATCTCGACAACTAAAAACATATACAGTAAAAATTATGTGGACAACTAAAAACATATATAGAAAAAATTAGCCGGGCATGGTGGCACATGCCTGCAGTCCCAGCTACTCGGGAGGCTGAGGCAGGAGGATCGCTTGAGCCCA